>APFE031130126.1:0-14348 GCA_000404065.3 Pinus taeda
ACCCTTTTAGGGACTTAAGAGCCCTCAATTTATGGACATTTGTGATTGGGGTTGAAGTGCCCAAAAATGTCTATAACAATGGGAAATATAAATGGTTGCATAAAAGGAAATTATAATCTACTTTCAAGAAATGTGGAAGTTGCATAAACATAAATTATAATCTACTTTAGATAAATAAAATGCTTGGAATGGAAACCCTAACTTACTGCAAAAAATGAATAGCGGGGAAATAAACCTAGTCTAGTTGCGTAAAGTAAAGTAAATAACATGAAACCATTGCTAAACTACTGTATTGAAAGCATATTATATGTTAATGATGAAATTTAATAACGTATTCAAGAAGTAACAATGTGAACTGTATCTATGCTATTAAATTCATGAACTCAATAACTAACTCTAATTGTAGAGATAAATTGTAGTGATGAAAAGGAAAGTTCTAAGTGGTCTTTGATATTCCTCAAGCTATATTACAAGGCATATGAGACACGGTAAATTGCTAAGACGAAAAAATTAAGCTTAAAGATAAATTATGGCCATGTTTAGAATGGTTCTACATGATGCTACAACATGCTACAATATTGCAAGAAGACGATATATGATTCGCCTACATTACTGCAAGATTGAATCTAAGAGAATTACAAGGGCTTAGAAGGTGATATGAAGGTAAGGAAGGATGGTGGAAGTTGGAAGAAGGATATCAGAGTCTTTACCAAGCTTAGTACCCTAAAGGGGCCAATTTTGCACACATAGGAAATGCAAAAAGTGATCTCTAAGAAATCTTTCCTAAACATTCTATATGGAGAATGCTTCAAGAAGTTGATGAGGATGGAAAGAGAGTATTCATAATAGGGTTATATGGGAAAATGAAAGTGTTGTGCCTTGCAAAAATATAATATGACGTGCACACAAAATATACTATTCAACTTGCAAAACATCTAAACCATGATAACAATAGTAATTTCAAAAAATCAAACTAGGAACAAAAGGATGAGTTGAATTTATTTCAAGATATAACTGGGTCTATCCATGTATCTAGTTTATATGTTTTGGAAAACTGGGGGTGCATTTTGGCGAAAAAAACATGCTCCATCAAGCCATTCGAAGTGCTCGATAAAGCAATTTTTAAGCACTTTAGTGAGCTATTTAGGGGCTTAAAAATAACTCAATTGAGCATTTAAACAAACCTTCGCTCAAACTCCTTTCAAACCCTAGTTAGGGTGTCAATTGAGCTAGATGGTTCAATGAAACTTGAAGGATCGATCAAGCGATATTTATATATCAATCCCTATTTCCTCTCTAAAAACTCGGGTCACAGTCCGCATAAGCCATTTCATCTAGACCGTGTGGAAGGAGTTCATAGGGGTATTTATAAGCTTGACCGAGATGGAGGAACTAAACCCAACTTCCGATCAACCCTGCCAATGAACCAAAGGCTCAATCAAATATAGGTTTATTTTCTTCTTTTGCTAAAGCAAGAGTGAGACCTTCTATTTCATTAACCATAGATAGAATACAACATTCCTTGGTGAGTTGTAGACCAAGGAGAAAACCATACATTAACTATTAACGGGCGAGATGTACAAGCCCTGATCCCTGCAACAAAACCTCAAAGCTCTCAAAAGAAGTACACTGCAGAAATCGACAGACAAAAATATATAGTCAGACTCAAAGCAGAACAAATGTGCCATTCTATAAAGAATTCATGTCCACATAACTCACCAACTGTGTATTTGTGGAACTTAAAGGATAGGTGCTTCCCACCAAGAACATTTTTCTGCCCTCCAAGAGTACTAAACACTCACTCCTCCCACCATTTTCCTGACCTGTTGCTTTAATCTCATCCGTCGAACCTTCTCGCCCGATCCTACAGCTATGGCCAATATCACTGTGCTTAGAAGCACGTCATTTACCTATGTGGACCCACCAACCTGCTTGATCAATCCCATCTGTAGATCTGCCTCACGAGATCTAATGACTGAGGATCATATCGCACCAGTCTATATCACTAAACAATAGCGTGCGATTAGGGAGGTATTCCATTAAACCCCACTACCACATGCGACTCACTGAATGCTCCCAAAATGGAAAAACCACTTCCCGCTTGCAAGGCTTGCAATCACCAAAAAATTTCCCTTGCCATGGTATTATGACGAAAGAAGAAAAACCCATGTTATCAAGGCCTCTAAGGGTTCCCGATTTCCGACCTCTCGCCACATCTATTCTACCTAAACCACTGTGAGATGAAGCTTCTGCCATCTTGCCTGTTATCCAAAGAACTTGAACTCTTGGGCTACTACCACTAGGAGCCTCAATGAAAGTGTTGACCTGGGTTGCGAAGGCTATCCATTGCTTTCAACCCACTAGAGATCTGATTGTGAACAAACTGCTCGTCATAAAGCTACTAAATCATTTGAACTCCCCTCCATAGCTCTGTTCTGAAACACCATCCTATCTTCATCTGCTTGGTCATGACACTTTTCCTTTCATATTTTATGAGGTAGCTCTTTCCATTTCATCGCAACCCTATTTTCGGTGCAGCTCACTCCTTGATTGGCCGGAAGATCCGCTAATTTATTGGTCGTTCTTCGCACATTTTTAAAACTGATTGTTCAAAGGCACTGTAGGTGACTATGAATCTGTTGAAAGACCTATATCAACCTCCAGTTTCTTGAGGCTTTTATGGCTCCGTACCCCAACTGATTCTCTTGACCGAGTTAGTGATTAAATCACAATCAACTTCAATAATCACATTATGGCGATTTTCCCGAATTAGGAAATCTAAACATTGCTCCATAGCCATTAATTTTTCCATATTATTGGTGGCTCTTGCTAAATTGTAATAGAAGATGAAAAGAATACTTCCTTTTTCATCCCTTAAAACCCCTCCATGACCAGTCGTGCCCAGGTTGCCTTTTGAGGCACCATCGATGTTGAATTTCAAGAAACCCTTAGGGGGAGGATGCCAAAAATCCGGCTTAGAATCCAATTTTAAAACCTTCCTATCCAGGCCATAAGGAGTAAGTCCTTGTAACCTTAGCTAATTGAGAATCCTCAATTCTGTTACAGAAGGTGGATTCTTAGGGATATTTCGGGCAATAGTGTCCACCATTTCCTTAAGTTGTTTTAAGATCTGTTCAAAAAGGTAAAGGGACAGTTTCTTTTCATTCTTGAAGATTATATTGTTCCTTTCTTTCTAAACATTCAAAATAATGAAGCTTGGCATAAGATCCCAAGCTAAGCCAAGAACTTCATAATCTAAAAAGTTTATTCTCTACTTGTTTGGGGTGTTGATAATACTCCCTTTGTCCCTATCAGACTATTGGAAAATGGTGGCAAAATAATCCCACACCCTGGAGGTAAAAATGCAATTGTTGAGAAGGTGCTACATTGTTTCCTCTTGTGCTTCACAAAGCTGGCATCTAGAAGGACCCAGGACACCCCTCTTCCGAATGTTATCCCATGTCAAAATTTTCCTATGCTGAACTAGCCACATGAAGAATTTAATTTTCATCCAACCTTGATGCCTCCATAGTCTCTGCCAAACTCTAACTGGAGCATGGGAATCCAATCCAAGTAGAATGTGTTTTGCTTCCTTAAGATTAAACATACCCTCATTGTTGTTACCCCATCTCAGCTGGTCATGCCGCCTAGCACTAAGATTTTCCTTTGATCTAACTCTTTCATTAGTATCTCAGCTTTAGCTTTCAGGGGGTTGTCATCCCTGAATTTAAAGTTCCTCTAGGTTCTCCATTTTCCTATATTGTTGGTTTGACCCCAAAAATACTTTACCTTGGATAGCCCTTTAGTATTTGCCTCAACCTTGAGGTCCTTCAATTCCTCTTTTAACAGAATAGGTTCTTATTTCCATCTCTCCTCCCAGAATAAAGCTAACTCTCCCTCTCTAATTTCCCAGAAGCTGTTTTCTTGGACTAAGCCTTTGTTTTCCCAGGCCTTATTCCAAATGTGCGATCCCTTAATATTCCCATCCATCCTTATGTGATCATTATTTTTCCATGAGTTGGCATCTTTTTCTTTCCAAATTATAGCCCACTGAGCCTCTCGTTCTTTTACCTAGTGCCACCATAATTTAGCCCCTAAAACCTTGCTTAGAATGTTAGGATCATCTAATCCAAGACCCCAATGGTTTTTAGGTTTGCAGATTTTTTCCCAGGCTACCAAGGCCCATTTCTTCCTTTCTTCCCCCTTGCCCTAGAGAAAGTCTCTTTGAATGGTTCTGAATAGCTGCAAGGCTTGTTTAGGAGCTGGGAGAACTAATAGCATGAAGATTGGGATTGATCAAACAACAACCTTTCTAAGCACCGACCTACTAGCCAAGTTTAAGGATCTCATAGTCCATTTTCTGATTTTTATCTTGCTATTTATTAATCACCAGCTGCGATATGCTCTTGTGTAATGGCTTAGCAGTTAGATGAACTCCCAAATATTTTCATGCGATAGTTTACCTTTGAAAGGCCAGAATTATAGAGGCGTTCCTCTGAATAGCAATGTTAGTATTGAAGAAACAAATCTTAGATTTGGAGAGATTAACTTCCATACCTGAAGCCATGGAAAAGTCATTTAGGATTTGTTTATATGCAAGGGTTTATTTGACTATGGGGATTCCTTGGAGCATAGTATCATCAACGAGCTGTTGATGGGTCAAAGCCTATCCTCTATCAGAAAGTTGGAGACCTTCGATCTTACCAACTTCTTTTGAATGCTTGATAGACTGACCCAGTCCTTCCATCATGAGGATGAAGGGAAAGGGAGAAAGTGGGTCACCCTGTCTGAGGCCTCTAGAAGGAATAAAAGTCTCTGAGGGAGAACGATTGACCAAAATTGAAAAGCTGGAGGAAGTAACCAGGGCCAAGACCCATCTCACCCAGTTGTGATCAAACCCAAAATTAATAAGAACTTTCCTGATATCGATCCAATTCGGCTTATCATAGGCCTTGTCTATATCCAATTGCATGATCATTCCATCCTTCCTCTTGCTACTGAGAGAGTTCACCACTGCATGTGCTTGAATGATGTTATTGAGAATTTTCATTCCTTCCACATGCCCAGATTGTTCTACAGAAACCACGGTAGGAAGGAGAGGTTTGAGTCTATTGGCCACCACTTTTTATATTATCTTGTAAACCACATTGCACAAAGCTATTAGTCTAAACGTGTCACAAGTATGGGTTGACTCTTGTTTAGGTATCAGGGCGATGAAGGAGGTATTCAACGACTTCAAAATAGTTCTATTCATCTTGGAATATTCTACTACATTCAATATATCCTATTTGACAATGTTCTATCAAGCCTTAAAGAAATCTACATTGAAACCATCCAGGCCTGGTGCTTTAGCATTCTCCATTTCTTTGAGGAGTTCACTAACCTCCTCTTCAGTCACTCGCTTTTTAAGGTTGAAATTGTCCTCTTTAGACACTAGCCTAGGTATAAGTCTAGTGAAGTCCCTGTTGGAGTTTTCTCTATCATAATAGCTTTCCTTAGCTGTACCTCGAAAGTGCTGAACTATTATTGCTTCTATTTCTTCATGAGAATTGTGAATATTACCTCCCTCATCCTTAATCAAAGGAATTTTGTTATGAGCTCTGTTTTCCATAGTGGATCTGTGGAAGAATCTAGTATTACGTCCCCCTTCTTTTAGCCATTGAACTCTAGATTTTTGTCTCCAAAATATTTCCTCTTGTTTACATAAATTCTCCTAGTCTTGATGATATTTGGTAGCTCAATCACTTCAAACTTCATCAAAGCCATCCATGATGAGGGCTTGGTTGAGTTCTTGCATTTTACCTTCAACAACTTTTTTTTTCTCAAATATATTTCCATATTCAATCTTGTTCCAATCTTTGAGCCTGAGCTTGATGTGCTTTAGTATTTTCCGAAGAAGGAACATTCTTATGCCATGAATGTTGAAATCTTCTAACCACCATTTGGTAATGCTGTTGATGAAATCTGGGTGGGAAAGCTAGATATTCTCAAATCGAAAAGGTCTGGCCTCCAGTTGAACCGGCCGGTGATCTGAGCATCCAAAGGGGAGAACTCTTGCTACTATTTCCTTGTCACTGAGCATAAGGTCCTATGAGATTATGAATATTTCTAATTTTGTGACCACCTGAGACTCCCCTCCTCTTTTATTGTTCCAAGTAAAGATGCCATTACTCGTTACAATGTCCACTAGCTTCATATTATCTATAAAAGTTTGAAATGTCATAGAGTCTTTACTTAGAAATCTAGTTCCCTCTTTTTTCTCAGAAAGTGATTTGATCATGTTGAAATCACCCCCCAAGATCCATGATATGCCTGAATGTTTGTCTCTGAGATCCTCGAGAGAATCTAGAAACTTGAGTTTTCCATCCACTCTTTGGGGGCCATACACATTTGTGACCAGGTAGGTTTCCTTATCTCCCACAGGCTACATGACCATTGATAAATATTCCCTAGTTGCCTCATCATCTAAAATGCCAATTTATTTGGGATTCCAAAGAGTGAGTATGCCTCCTATTGTAATCTCTGCTTTGACTTCCAGAAACTCAAATCTATTGAGCCATTTGCTATGAATCTCTTTTATTTTTTGAATGGAACATTTAGTTTCCTAGATGAAGATCACATATGCTGCTCCTTGTTTCATTCTATTACTAATTAGTATTTGTTTTCTTTTACTGCATAGACCCCCAATATTCCATGAAGTGAACATCATTATTAAATATTTCTAAAGGAATAGCTCGTTAGGTCTTTCATCTTACCTGGGTCTATCATTAGCTTTCCACATTCCATAAATAGTTTGTTCTGCTTTTTCTTGCCTCTTGTCTTTCCTGGGTTTTTGGGTGCTAATCCTGGTGTGGTTTTCATCAATTTCACACCTTCGCTACCCTGATTTTCATTGTTTCTTTGCCTCTCCAAACCTTTGGTTTGGGTTTTCGATATAAACAACTATTGAACTCTTCTAGAGGTAACAATTCTACCCCTTCCCTGGTTCCTTGATTGAGGAAACCTTCTAGATCAAGGTTCTCTTTCTCAAGAATCTCCTGTAGTTCTTGGTACTCCATTTCCATCTCACTTTGTGTCATTTCATGATCCATCTCCTCCTCTGCATCACTCATTATAGTTTCTTTCTATTTATTATTATCTTTTGTTTGTTCCCTATGTTCTTCTTTCCCCTCCTCCACTAGACCTCCTCCCTTAGCCTGATCTGCATTTGTTATCCCTTCTTCTTCTTCGAGAACTTGGAACATGTTATGATTGGCTTGTTGCCCTTCTGATTTTTGTGTCTTTGGCCCCCTTTTGCTTCCTTTTCCTTTATTTTCCACTTTGTGAAAGCTTTCAAAATCTTTCATTGTATTATCTTTACTCTTATTCTCTATTTTATTGAGAGGGTAGTCTCTGAATAGGTGCCCATGCTCATGTCATTTGTGACATCTGAATGGAATATATTCATAATCCACTATTTGCACCCATTATTCATCAAATACTTCCAAGATTGTCTCATCCGATAGAGCTCCAGAGAGATCCATCTCCACGCATATTCTAGCAAAGGAAATATGCTTCCCCCTTCTAGTGGCTTCAAAGGCTCTGACAAAACTTCCTAGCTTATTTCCTATGGCAGATAAGATTCTGTTTGCTAGTAATAAAGAGGTAGATAGTAGAGTCTTACTGGTGGGTCCCAGTATTGCAGCAATAATACTGCAACTCCTAGGACTCCCTTCTTTAATTTTATCAACCCAGTAGTTCGTAACAAACTTGGAAGCGACGATGTTGTATGCACAAGTACTAGCTCTTGTCGTAGCTATCACTTGGTCAGCTGGCACAAGTCCACTAGGGGCTCAAGCAAACTTTGATGAGCTCTGAGAAGAAGCTTTTTAACTGATGGATGAAAGCTAACTCAAAATAAGTTAATCTACTTGCAGAAAGAAACTGAAAAGCTCAAAGGAAATGCAAACCCTAACAAACCCTAATTTTACCATCTAGTCCTATTGATGCGAAAAAGATGATGCAAGCTATTGAAAGAGATTCCATTACCTCTAGGAAGGTAAAATGCATGTGTCTAAGTTATCACTATCTGAATAAAACATCTTTTTGTATTTTTGAATAAGTTGTCAGAATTATCATGCATGTGCTTTCACTTTTTTTGACCGTGCAGAGGTGGATCAGCGAGCGAAAATGCTTGGAAGAGGTTGGGAAGGTTCAGAGAGGGCATAAGGGGTCCCTAACACCTTTCCAGAGAGTTTCACAGAGTTTGGCTATCAAGAAACCTCATTCCTGAGCTTCTACTGGAAGTCTGTAGGGGTTCTACAGGATGTTCTGGAATTTCTACAGGATGTTTTATGATTTTCTACACGATGTTCAGAAATGGGATTTTGGAGCATGGATGGAGGGAAAAAGGTGGATGAATGAGTATGGAGGTGAAATAGGGGTGTATGGGAGTTTAAGACTTGGAGGATGGAGCTGAAGAATGATAAGGACGGTTGGATTTGTTCAAGGAGAGATAAGGCAATGCTACACAATAATATGGAAAGTAGGTCAACGTGAGGGGACGTGGAAAAGGTAAGGCAAGGATCTGAAATGGAGGATGAATCAGGTAGGTTGAATGGAGTATGGGTAGATGGAGAAGTATGATAGGTGCTCTGCAAGTTACTTTTCAAAGGACACAAACAAGGACTTGGAAAATCAAAGACCTATCTACGTTAGCCTATTCTAACCTAGATAACAGCAAAGAAATGGAACAAAAGTTTATTTGAAATGAGATCAGATGAAATAAATATGAAACTAAGCAATCATAAACCTAAGCATGCCATCAAAACTGAGATCAAGTTTGACATCTAAGAATCCAACACTAATACTTGCATGGTGAAGCAAAGAAAGTGTTTTTGTTGGCAGCAAAGTCACCTTGGTCCCAGATCATGATTCCACTGAGGGGGAGGTAAGATCCAAGGTGCTTGGTAGCCTTTTTCTGAATATCTTCTGTGTGATTAACCTATCAAGTGAATCTGAACATGAAAAGCTATTTTAATCATAAAAAATGACCTAAGTAATAAAGCAATATTTTAATCTAAATAACAGATTTTATTCTAGGAATGCGGCAAAGACACATAAAAGTAACCAAAGGAGGTACTGGGCACTTGAGATGGGCCCAACCCCAAGAGATACAACCTCCTAAAAGAGAATATATCTGGTGCAAAGTTGGATTCATCTTTATTGCTCAAGAAATAATAGTTACATCAAAAACTGTCCACAAGGAAAACTTGAAAATGTGCTGAAATGCAGAGCTAAACGACTGCCTAAAAAATGACTAAAATCGAACTACAAACTAGCTAACTTTTGCCCACAGTGACTAACTATTGGCTAACCAAAATGAGGCCCTAAGCCCTCTTATTTATACAAATTGAGGACCCCAACAGTCCTCCTAAGCTTTAGGGACTCGGCTGCCCAAAACTTGCAGTTAACAGCAGTCCTACTTGACTTGCTTGGTTGCCCTTGTGATAATCGATTTGGTGGCCCTTGAACTCCAAGATGATGGTGGATAATTCAAGGTAAGGGCCCATAAATGAAGGGGACACCTTCCTAAAAATCCTCTCCACGAATTTGGCTGCCAAGTGCTCATTTAAACCTTTGATTTTGTCTTCAAATTGACCAAAAAGACTGCATAAAGCACACATTAGACTTGTTGGCATAATGACTAACCCAATTCACTCTATTAGCATAAATATAATAAAAAACATGCAATAAAATAGTGAGAATGGTGGATTAAGTCGAATTAGGAGGCTAAATGAGCCTATATAATTATCCATTTTTAGGGCTCATCATCACCCCCCTACTGAAAGTGTTGCTCATCCTCTGAGAGACCAATCTATTTCTTCATCTTTGATGGCCCTGGTGGCCTCCCTGTCATGCCAAGCTTATGAAGTGATGTCCTCCTCTCGTCATGAAACCATGCTTTCCTCTCTACTTCTTCTCACTTCCTGCGCTCCTTTTCTTGTAGCAGTTTTGTTAAAGCCTTAGCCTTAGCCTGTAGCTTGCCCTCTCTCTATTGTTCATCAAATGTTTCCTTGTCTTTCCTTCTTTCTGTGATTGTTTGGCCACCTTTTCCTCCAATTTCTTGGTCTCTCTTAGCTTAGCCTGAGTTTCCTGTAGAATAGTCTCAGGATCCTGTAGAGAGGTTGTTGTGTCCAACATTTTCATTCTTTCTCTCCAGGTGGATGTCTTCGGGCTTCCCCGTTCATAGGTGATGGATGCCTTTGAGGGAGACATTTCCTTTTGTGTAGCCGGGGTGTCTACAATTGTAATTGGCTCTTTTGATTTTGGTTGGGGTCTACCCGTTTTTATCCACATGCTCCTCCTTGCCTTAAAATACATGGAAGGCTCCCTCTTTCACTGCCTTTTTTGCTTTGGAGATGTGCTAAGGGTAGCTAGCATAGCTACTGCCTACCTGGCTAAAATCTCACGCGATTTCTCCTTTTATTGCCCTGTTTCTAGACTTCCTATAGAAAGTCCTATGCTGACTATTTTCTGGCTTCCTCTAGAAACTGTTTTCATGCTTCCTGTAGAAATTGTTTCAATTGTTTTGGTCTGCTTGGCTGGATGTGGCTCTTCCTCCTTTTTTTCCCTCTTCTTTTGTCTTCTCTGCCTCTGTTAGCTTGCTTCCTCATGCTCTGTTTTGGCTTTCTTCTCATCTTGTTTAGCTTCTGCCTTCTCTGCTGTAGTCTTTTTCTTTTCTGTTCTTCCTTTGTTTTTCCCTCTGCTTGAATGATTTGTGCTCCCTCATCATTGGTTTTTTTCACATTCTTCAGGCTTGATTGTTCCCTAGAATTGCATCGCTTCTTTTGCATAAACATGCAACAAATAAAACTTTTTGTTTTCTTCTTCTCCTAAAGCCATAAATTTTGCAAAAAACCCATGTTTTCTTCTAAAAAGATAGCTCATTGCCCCTATTGTAAACTTGTTATTTCTCCTAGAATTTTCATGTTTTTCACAACAACAACTTCCAATTTTTTCTCTCTTCAAACCTTTCCAACCGGAATTTTCTTAGTTTTTTAAATGAAATCAATTTTTTTGACAGATCAGAGAACAAATAACATAGTTTTTTTCTTCTAGAAACTGGACAGTCTTGCAAATTCATTCTTTCACACAGGCTTAGTTCCTATGGTTGCATCTCTCTTTTCAGAAGAAGGTGAGAAAGAAGAAGCCAAAATTCAAATGCAGAGGGAAAAAAGAACTGTGTAGAACTCAGAAAATATGCAAGCAGAATTTTCACCTTTTTTCAATGTGCATGCATACTTTTCCTCTAATTTTTTAAATTTAATTCCGTGTTCAATTCACCATTTTGCACCAAAAAATCATGCACAACAAAGATTCCCCGATCCTACCTCATTTGGAGCTTGAAATTCGCCGCATATCCCAGGTTTTCTTTCTACATGGTTGTTTTCTACATTTCCTGTAGAAGACTTCCTGTAGAACGAAACTGCGCTTCCTGTAGAGCCTGATAGGCAGGAATTAAAAAAAAAATGGTAGAAATCTCGAGAAATCAGGAAGGAATATTACAGATGTGGATCACTTGAAAGGTATGCTTTTGACAAATAATTTAGTGGCTTTTCAGTAATATTTGTAACCTTTTCTGCATTGTGAATTCAAAGAGATAAAGGATTTTAATAAAATGTGCAAGAATTAACATGGGAAGCTCAATCATTAATAATTGTTGTTTTTCCATACAGGGAGAGGTGGAAGCAAGGAGTTGCCGTCCAAAAGAGAAAAATAGAGGAAGAATAACTGCTGTCCCTCCAGAAGGGAACCGAATGCGAACAAGATCGAGCAAATCAGAGCTGAATAACCCAGGAAAGGAAGGAGGGATACCAATTCGGGGAACGCGAGAAAGAAAAGTAAAGGATTAACAGATTGGCGAATCCCTCAGAATCTTCGATCCTGAGGGATCGCTTTTTTACATATCCTTGTTACCTAGATATCTTCGTCGTTACTCTTATATAAAGGAACAACGTCGTTGAGCAAAGGGACTACTGCTTTTGTAATTTTCGTTTTCAGAAAAAACTTTGATCATCAAGTCTCACTGAGACCTGGTTTATTGTACATTTGTTGATGCGTTAATATAAAAGACCTGGCGTTTATTTCATCTTTGCGTCTGGAGTAACCTAAGGCGGTGTACCATTGGCAGCTAAGGGCCCGGCTCCGAAGGACACTTGCTTTTGTATCATTATACTGCAATTTATGCGTGGTTTGCTTATCTTTATTACTCAGTCATCTGATACATCTTTCATATGCTATGCTATGCTCTGTTATGATCAATACATTAATTGTTTTTCCATGTAATGACTCTGCACCATATAATTGGATCTCTTCAGAGTTGAATTGCTTGTTTTTGGTCTTAAACAGCTATTTCTGTTACAGAGCGTCGGTATGAATGTTACTGTCATTGGATCCATGTGAAATAACAATTATTGGAACTTGAAAGTAATGTTACTCTGTTTAGAAACATAGTTATATTATCCTTCATTCTCAGATTACTATATTAATGCGAGGCGTGTATATATGGTTGATTATTGCTGTTCCATAATTCATCAATGAGTGTTGTTCCATAAAGTATATTCCAGCCAGTTTGCTTGAAGAGGAAATCAGAGTGTGAATCAGTTGGTTTTGACTCGCAAGATTTAGTTCTTTTGATTTCTGTTCCATTTACTGCTGTTCCATTTACTACTGTTCCATTTACTGTTGTTCTATTTCCTTTTTTCTGTTCCATTTTACCTTCTGTCATTCTAATTACTTGCCTTTGTTTTTTTGGTGTGAGAGAAGGTCCAAGGCTGTAGTGAGTCTCAGCAGACGCTGCCTAGCTCCCAGACCTATGGTCCATGCTCTAATTTCCTTTCTATCAGTTTCTAGAGGGATGGGTTATCACTTTCGTACCCTTGACTGATCAACTGTCTTGTGTGATTCTATCTTTTGGAATAATTTAGCTATAGTTTATCATCTGTTTACTTTTGTATTTTCTGAACGCTATACTACTAAGCATTACTCGGACGAATAGCCTCAGATTGAGTTACTCTTTGCAATAAGAAAACGTTCCCGGATTGATTTATTAATGTAGGATAATTAGAGGTGTGGGAGACCCTAGTTATAGCTCTACATTTTGGCGCCGTTTCCGGGGAAAGAGTATAGCCATTTTCCCTTTACAGAGTAGTGCGCAAATCTGCTAAGGGGGAGTTGGAATTTAAAAACGGAAGGTAAGAACCTGCGTACGGAGCATGTAAAAGCCTTGCTCCATCGTCTGCTCTCTTAGCAGAATTGCTGGTTGAATAGGATTTAGTAGTTTTTAGAGTGCATGACTAAGCAGAAAAAGCCAGAAAAGAATGTCAAACCTCCAACCAAACCCCAAAAATCCAAAGGGCCGGTGACCCTTGGCCGAACAACCTTCATAGACGAAATCTATAAGAAAACTGAATCTCAGCCGTCGGTAGGCCCCAGAAAGATTAATTCTAAAAAACCTACTAGCTCCCTTCAGGCCACAACATCACCATCTGGAGCCTTTGCTGAGGTGCATAGTCAAACTGATTAACAGGAATTTCAAGAAATTGAAAATTCTATTTCAAAACGACTGCAGGAAGGGAACCTAAGCAACCTTAGTGAAGGAGAAGGGGAAACAGGGGAAATAGGAGAGCCAAGGTCTCCTCCTAGGATAATCCAACCGTTAAATAGCCCAGATAAGGGGAGCGCGGTAAAAATTATTATTGAAGGCACCCCATTCCCTCATATAGAAATTCCAGATATGGGAAGTGTTATTAAAACAATCCCTGCCAAGGCCATTCCTTCTCAACCTAGGAATACCCTCCTAGAAATTCCGGAAGGTTATTGGCATATATTCGATCCTATGGCGTAGAATCAGCCAAATACTCAAACTTCTAAATTGCAATATCCTATAGTGGATTCTGCAGCAAATGTGCCCATGAAAGAGATCCCTCTTCAACACATCCCTACGTTTCATGGACTTACATCAGAGGACCCTGATGCATTCCTATTTGAATTTGATGTGCTATGTAGGGGATATGATTACACCACTGACCCCCAAAAGTTAAAGATGTTCCCCTCCACTTTGAAAGGGGCATCCCTAAGATGGTTTATGGGTTTAGGTGGTGGAGTCATAAACAACTGGGAACAAATGAAATAATCTTTCCTAAATAAATATCAAGATTACTGCAGGTCGAGAGAACTAAAAGATGAAATTTTCCAAATGACAGCTAGACCAAATGAAACTTTAGAAGAATACGTTGAACGTTTCCAGTATAATTTACAGAGATCCACCTATGCATCACTACCTCTGCCTGATAATGTGTTGAAAA
>APFE031130150.1:0-37122 GCA_000404065.3 Pinus taeda
GTGTATGACATATTGAAAGCTTGTCATGATGGCCCTTGTGGAGGGCATTTCGCTGATAAGAGAACAACACACAAAATTCTAAGGATGGGTTACTATTGGCCCTCATTATTTAAAGATGCAAAGAAATATGTAAGGGCCTGTGACAGCTGCCAAAGAATGGGTCAACCCAATCATAGAGATCAAATGCCATTAAACCCCCAGGTAATTTCTGAACCATTTGAAAGATGGGCTTTGGATTTCATAGGACCCATTAACCCTCCATCCAATCAAAGAACTTATATATTAGTCTGTACAGACTATATGACTAAATGGGTGGAGGCCAAAGCACTTATTAGAGCCAATGAAGAGGCTGTCCTAGCTTTCTTATTTGAAGAGATTTTCACTAGATTTGGAACTCCTAGAGAGCTAGTTACTGATGGAGGACCTCCATTTAATTCTCATGGTTTTAAATGTACCCTTCACAAATATCACATTCAACACAGAATGACTACACCATACCACCCCTAGGCCAATGGGCAGGTGGAAAGCATAAATAAAGTTTTAGAAGCCATTCTAACTAAAACAGTGAAGGATAACCGGAAGGATTGGTCCCAAAGGCTCCCTGAGGCATTATGGGCTTACAGAACTACTTGGAAAAATACTACAGGTTTTTCTCCCTATGAATTGGTTTATGGCAAAAATGTTATTTTTCCTGTGGAATTCGAGATTAAAACTCTAAGAACTGCTTTAGCTGTTAATCTTGATTTGACTGATGTGCAGACAGTTAGGTTGCAGCAGCTTTTGGAGTTGGATGAAAAAAGATTAGATGCCATCCATCAAACAAACATGATACAACAACAAAGGATGAAATGGCATGACAAAATCATCAAATACAAGCAATTTCAAAAAGGTAATTGGGCCTTACTGTATGACTCTCGGTTTGAAAACTTTCAGGGTAAGCTTCGTACACGATGGCTTGGACCATATGAAGTAGATGATGTTTTCCCAAATGGAACGGTAAGACTTTTAACAATTGATGATGCTAAAACACCTCTGCTAGTCAATGGCCATAGGCTCCGTTTATATCAACGCCCTGTTTCTAAAGAAGATTTTAAAACTGCCTGCATGACTGATATTCATTATCTCTTTCTGGGGGAATCTTCTGCCCCTCACAACATTTAACTCTCTGCACTATATTTTTAATAATAGATTAAATATAGCACTAATAATCCCTGTCAAGGATTGGTATATTGCAATTGAATTTTGCAGATTCTGGAAAAGGCTCATTAAGGAGGACAGATTCATCATAAGAAGACCTGAAGTCTCAAACACAGAAGCTGTTCCCATCAATATCCCTTCATTATGTCCATTATTCCATTATTCCCATTTCTACCATCCCTGAAATATTTTTCTTCAGTTACTGTCTCCCACTCCCTACTACTGAAATTACCTCCTATCAAATATTTTCCCCCATTGGTTACGGACCTAAGTCAATTATACCATATCTCTGATTTTTTTTTTTCCCGTTGCTGAAACACCTGTTTCAGCAACGTATCGTTCATTTTCCCCGTTGCTGAAACACCTGTTTCAGCAACATATCGCTCAGTTTTTTCCCCGTTGCTAAAACGCCAGTTCAGCAACTAGTTATCATCAAAACATTATTTCTCTCCGCCGTTATATAAGCTTTTTGGTTCTCCACGACTATACTTCAGATCTGTTCTGTGAAAAATTATTCAGCAATGACCCTATCCAATGACACTCCTGTTCTAAACCCCAGACAACTTAACAGATTCCTCCACGCACATTAAAGTTACTCTGAAGCAATCGACACTTCGAATTATTAAAAGGTAAAAATGTAAGGTATAAGGTTTTAATGTAATTCAGATAAAAGTATATTAAAGAGAGGATTTTATTCATAATGACTGACAGATCTTCACACGCCCAATCATTATTACATCATACGTAGGGGGGAATTCCAAAAATAACGATAACTCCGCATTAATCAAACATCCTTCCCTTGTCATATCCACCACCGTCATCGCTACCTTGCAGACTCTGTTGCAGCAACTAGCGCGAGTTGGGGTCTGTATTTACTATGTCTAGAGCCTCTGTGCGTAACTCAAAGCGATAGCCATGGGAGGGTCAGCCGTCAGACATGAGCCCGGCTCCATAAGTCTTCTTCAATTGTTCCCCGAAGTGTATCAGATATTCCAACAAGCGGGATGGACAGTTTATTTCGAAAGATTGGGTGAATTTGACCAGGGCCAAGTCTTAGAGTTTGCACAAAACCTTCAAGACGACTTTTCAATGGTCCAAGGGGCTCGCATTTTAGTAACAGAGGAGGATATATTTCAGGTATCAGGGTTGCCGGCTACAGGGATTCGCTGGTTTAGCAGAAAGAAGGTCATTCTGAACGCCCAGCAGGAATTTCTTCGTCCAGAAGAGCGAGTGGAACGTAGAGGGCGTGGGGTTAGTCTGCATTCACTTCCCCAACCATGGCCATCAGTGGCAGAGTTCATCAAGCACTATTTAACATGTGAAGGGCGCTACCAGGTAGTGTACAACCATGATTTCGTTTTGATGAATCATTTGAGAAATGCACAACTGATAAATATCCCCTATTATCTGCTTGGGTGTATTAAAAACATGTCTTATTATTGTAGACATTCTAAATTCCCTTTATTATCCCTCACCCACCACCGTTTATGCCAGCTGTTAATACAGAGGGGCCTTGCCCAGCAAAACCCCCCTCCGCATGCCCCACTTCCTGATCCCCAGCCATCCCAAATTCCCCAGCTGTCCGAAACTCCCCAGCAAGTTCAAACGCCTCTACAACCTGAGAGTTCTCACCATACTCCAGAAATTCCCCAGGAAGGACAGCAGGACAATACCCCACATCCCCCAGTTGACCCAGCGGCGAAATCTCCCCACCTAGCAGAGTCAACTGGCCCCACTATTTCTGTCCCTAGTGACGACTCTCTAACACCACCGTCCCCACCCATTCGCAAAAGGAAGAAAACCCCAACCGGCTCAGTCTCCAGACCAAGGACAAGGGCTAGATCTCAAATTCTTACTTTACCCGAAAATCCTTCCCCTAGAAAAAAACCTGGCCCTTCAAAGAAAAGGAAAAGCCGCGACTTCACCGCCTTCCTTCCAAAAAGAAAAAAGAGGACAACTGTCGAAACAGAATCCACCCTCGTTTCCCCTGACCCCGCCACTATTTCATTAAAACCCCTATCACCATCCCAAATTCCCCAACCCGTCTCACCCGGAGGGACTACCACACAAGAACTAGTACCCCGGGATAATACGACATTGTTTATGGCTCAAAAAGTGACTGTTCCACAAGAACCAGCCACTTACCCAGTGGCTGAAACACAAGAACCAGCCACTGAGGTACAAAACTACACCAAGCATGACCATAGTGGGAGATCAGTAGTAGCTGAAACACAAGAACCAGCTACGCCTGTGCATCAACAGACCACCCCAGCAGAGTCAGCCAGTGTACAGGGTATACATACTATGACATCTCTGCTCGAGGAAAATGAATCCCTCAAATCTGAATTAGAAGCATATAAGAAGGAACTAACCATGGTTCGAGAGGCTTTTGAGAAAGAACTGAACCTCTATACCTTAGCACACGCAGCCTCAATGCAAAATAAGGAGCCATGCAAGGAATACATGTGCCAGGAGTGCGGCAACATTTACCAGGGTGCAGGCTACAAATTAATCGAAGTTCAATTATCTGAGGCATCCACATCAGCTGGAATAAAAGAGGAATGCCCTACTGCTCCACAAGAACCAGTAGGACCCTCTATAAAGCAAGAAAAACATATTGAACCTCAGATATTGCACCCTTCACAGGCTGATGCGGCCATTCAGACAGAATCACCACTACAATCAGTCAATGTAGCCACTCATACAGAATCACTACTACAATCAGTCAATGTAGCCACTCAGACAGAATCACTACTACAATCCGTCAATGTAGCCACTCAGACAGAAACACCACCACAATTAGTTGATGTGGCCATTCAAACAATGTCCCAACCCATTACTGTTGATGCCAAGATACAGACTGTGCCATGGAACCAGTTGGAACAGATGAATATATGGAAAAGGCAATATGCTGAAGAACAAGACACAATGTTATGCCAATACAAGTTACAATGGCAGAATCATGTATATGCCAATTGGGACAGATGGGACGAGATGAGGCAGCAGCTTAGGGACTACAAAAAGGAAGCCAGGGAATCTAAGGAAAAGATAACCCTGATGTTTTCATTAGCCCAGAAATTGATGGCTACACGCAAACCTTCTGTAAATTATTCTCTCTTTCTTGCTGAACGATTCATTTACTTTCAGTTAAAAGCAATAAAAAACGGCAGACCATATGAGCTAATGACTGCAGAAAACTTTGTTGAAACTTTTAACGAGGCCCCTGAGAGTGATCAGCATTTGCTGTGTGAACTCTACCTCCATAACGAGGCTATGCCGGAGAATAGAGAAGTCAATCTTATTCCAATTGCAGGAGACATACAAATAAGGGCATTTGTATCATTTTTGTCTAATCAGCTCACTTGGCAATCCGCGTTCACTGCAAGCAGTCACAATGAGGACAATAAACTCCTGTGGATCAGACCAGAGCCTTTGAGGCCAGCCCTGTTCATCGCCCAATATTATGAGTTTTTACAGAAGCCAGGAATGCACAGGTACATGCAGCAATTACAGGCTTCAACACTGTCGAAGTGTCAACAGCACATTAGGGTAAAAGGTAATGCTGCAATGAACGCCAATGTTATGTTTTGGCAACAGTCATGCAAAGAAAGACAGGACTATCACCCTTTTAACCCTCATAATCTTCAAGCTGCATTATCCAGGGTTTCCAATTACATTCGTTGTATTCAACATTGTGGAGTAAACTGGATCGGATATCATTTCCATTTTCCAAGTCTATGGCTGCCTTCAGAACAGTATCAGTGTAATTTTCAGTTGACCAACAGAGATGAAACCTTGGCATGGCAACACTTGCAGAATAACAGAGGATTCAGAGCTCCTACAGATGCCACCTTCTCCAGCTATTGCTTGAGTAATTTGCATGCTCAGTCCCAGTACTCAGACTCTGATTCAGACTAGGGGTTGCCTGAGGACATGCAACATTTTTAGCTGGGGGGGATGTTAGGACCCCACTATGTATCATTTTGCTATATATTTTGATACCACTTTACCTTTATAACCATGTATCCCAGTAGCATTTTCATTCACTTTTTCCCAAGGTATACAAAAACCTCTTCTTTATTATATGATTAATATGTTTTACATTTAATTCCACAATACTCTTATATTTTATCATTAATTGAAGTATATCGTTGCTAATACAAATCCAGAGGTTGCAGATAAGCATTGCGGCCGTTGCTGAGACAGCTGACTCTGTTGCTGAAACAGCTGACTTCGTTGCTGAAACAGCTGACTCAGTTGCTGAAACAGCCGTCAAACACGCAAATTTTGTTGGCCATTCTGGAAGAGCTTTTTGAAGAATAGTGGCAGTAGTACGAAGACATGATTATCTGGATCATCCTGAAGATAGCATTCTTGTTATCTCCGTTGTAACAATATCTTTTTATGAAGAACCGAATAATCCTGTTTTGGGGAAAAAGAACAGATTCGAGATTTGCTCTCATGTAAACTGAAAATGATGTCTCCTCTTTAAAAAGAGGAGACATCATCATTAGAAGGGGTCGGTCATTGTAAAAGCTAGAGGAGCATACTATGTGAGGACTGGAGCTAGTCTCCATTTGTAATGTACCAGTGATTATGACAGATGAATAAATCTCTCTTTTGATCGTTCCAATTTAATTCTTTCTTCCGGGGAATCTTGTGAGAAGGAAAGGGCCCGCCTTCCTTACAAGATTCGCCCATTGGTTCTTGTAGATTGTTCAATTCTTTATATGTTTGCACTTCATTTTGATTCTGTTGTTAGACACTAGTTACACAGCTTGAGTAATACTCTGTTTCCTTAGCACTGCATATATTGAATGCTTTCACTCTTAGCAGTAGAGATATCCGTTTCTGTTTGATTGCATGAATGAATGATGTTGGGAGACAGGTGCTGAAGATTCCTGCATACAGGAATAGGGTTCTGTCCCCATTAATTGCTTTCCTTTATTTGCAGTGTGAGTAGAAACAAGAGAACAGGTGCTGAAGGTTCCTGCTCACAGGAATAGGGTCTTGATCTCTTGAGTTTACAGTGTGATTAGGTGTCAGGCATCAGGTGCTGAAGTTCCTCACTAAGGAATAGGGTCCTGTTCCTGCTATGGTCGATTGATTTCTTTCCTTGCAGATTGATTTCCCTTTATTTGAATTGTAACTGCAATAGAAGGATTATCTTCGTTATAACTTAATTAACTTCAGCTTTGATTAAATAGAGTGTGAATCAGTAGATTGGTGAGATTAATAACTGAGTGTTCTTTCTTTTACTACAACATTGCTTCTGCTTTTGAAATTGAGCATATCCAGTGCGAGACTACCTTTGAAATAAAAAGACTTCCTCGGGTTGACAATTTATGTGGCGCTTGAATTGTGGAAACAATTAAAGCGACCAACAATGGGCAAGAAAAGTTATCATGGGAAGTAAATTTTAGAACTTAAAAACAAAAAATAAATCAGAAAGGGTAATCTAGGAAAGAGGGTTTACCAAGTATCTATGAACCACAATATACACCTTAGCCAAAACAAAAGACTTAACATATGGCGGCCAATATCCCTGAATGTTGTGCTCGATGTATCACATTTAGAAGGAAACTAACTTGGTTACCTGTGGCTGAAGGATAGCAACCTAGTGGGGTCTCCCAATATATACGCGACAGTACGTCGAGCACAAGTCCATGTTAGTTGTCTAATGCATAATCATTCGATGAGAGCTTTCCCATATACTTGACATACGTGGAGCACCTTCGATATACTCGAGAGTACTAGAGAATGATCCTATATACTTCCATACGTGGAAAGAGATTTCACCCCCCGAGATACAATGCTGGCAGATAACAATAGTTGCTAGGTTTATAGATTTTGGAACACTTCTCTAGCCCAGACCTCAAAATTTTTGCGTTGATTTCCAAATTATCCTTAGGTTAATTAAGTAAATTTTAATCTTTATCTTGAATTATGTTTCATTTTTTGGCTCAAAACGATGTCACTTGAATCCCTAAGATGTAGCTATATGAGAAAAGGAAAACTTTCCACTTTGATGAAAGCTAGACTAATCAAGGGAAGAAATTTCAATCAATAATGCATTAAACAACATGCCTTCCACTAACTTTCACTTTCACTTTCCAAATGCAATGCTCAAAAGTAAAAATGATATTCTCTTTTCACTATCCTAAATGCACTTATATAAATGATGTTTTTTCTTTGATTTTTGAATGCTCTAATGCAACTAAAGAATCAACCAAAGCAACACAACATCCAATTCAAAAGCACCTAAATGAAATATCTCTCACTTTTTATTTTTTGAACAAATAAACAATGCACTTATTTAGCTTGAATATCAAACAACGTAATCTATGCTCGATTAAAAACAAAGATGATTTCCAAATGCAAATGACCTAATGGAACTTGAAAAGAAACTTTGTGAAAGATAAGCTAAAAAAAATGCAAACCAATGTTTACAATGATTTCCACATAAAACAAGACTCAATCCATCAGTAAACTAGTATCTCAGTCACACAAACAAAGAGCAAGTGATGACTAGTTGACCTAGAAACCTTAAAACTCAATCAAAACTTTTCTTAAAGCACTTTAAAGCCAAAGAGACAAATTTGTTAATTAACCAGGAAAACTAGACAAAAACACTAGCAAATCCAATCACAAAGGATAGAGAAATACCTTCAGAGGCCAAGTCACACTGGATTCTAAAGTAGAAACATTTTTTTTCTTAAATCTTTGAGATCAGCATGTTTGTTAAATCCAAACACGTGTTAAAAGTGGTTTCAACGCGACTGTTTTAAGGAAAAGCACACTGGCAATGCAACTATTCAGGGTAAAAACGCATTGGGCAAGAAAGTTGGGAAAAAATAAAAAGAATTTCAACAAACAATCCAGACCTAACACTCTAAAGGAGTGATCATTCAATGTGAATACTTGTATTGACTCACACTAACTCGTAATTTAATGGTCGATCAAACTAATCAAAAGAAAAAATCACGAAAAAAGATTGAAGAGGCTATAGCTTCCCTAGTGGAATCCCCATATTGTTGTGAAGAAAAATCCCCTCTGTAGACAAAGGCGATTTCTCTAGCCCAATGAGTGGGTCTAGCAATAAATTGAACAAACTAATGCATACTTTCCTAGCTTACATTTAAAAATGTAGAGAGAGAGAGAAGCCTACCTTGCTCTAATGTTAATTGCTCAATCCTTTGATGATGACTTCGATCCCTTAGCTTCCAGGATCACTCCTTGCTTGTTCCTTACGTCTTAGTACTTACAAGAGAGATCAAAGGACATTACAAGATGAAATAGCATACATAATATATATCAAACATAAACTACTTGATAGATCAAGGAGTATAAAGCTAAATGCATAAATATTTAGACATTTATGGAAAGCGAACATCATACGTATATATTAATAAATAAAAAAGGGAAGCATACAACCATTGCCTTGATGTTGGAGACCTCCTTTTGGTGGATTTCCAAGTCCAAGCCAAGACTCTTCAAGCACTCCTTCTCCACGTTATATGGGCAACATTTAGTCATAATCTTAGCATAGGAATGTAGGCAATCAATGACCAACCATTTGGGGAAGGAGGGGATTTGATTTATAGGAAGGGAGAGGGAGTTAGCGATATAAAAAGGAGGGAGGAAAGTCCACATCTCAAGGGGAAGGAACTTAAAGGTAGGATGAAGGGATCCAAATGGAATATCTCTACCATATCTCTACCAAACAACATCCATCTCGTTGTTCTCAAAGTCTCTAGCATACGAAGCTTCTCCTCAAGATTGAGAAAACCTGCCAAAAGAGGTTCAACATGGGATTTCATATCAAGACCCATGCTGGAAGTGTTGGGTCAAAGAACAATAGCCCATCATCATCACAGGCAAGTAGTGGAGTGTTAGAGTATTCCGAAACATAGGAAATAGTTAAGTATAACTTCGTCTAGTGTAGAGTTAGGTAAAGTTTGTTTCTTTACTATGTACTTTTGTAACTTACAATCTCACGGTCACGATATGTTATAGACTTGAAGTGAACCGACGGTTCATTCTCTCCTCGGTATTACTAATACTTGATCTATGGCTTAACACTCAATTGGTCCATTATCTCTATTTAAAGAGCATGGAGGGTCATTTGTAGGGTGATCGTACATGAGAGAAGCTTATGTAAATTCTCTTTATTTTATTAATAAATTGCCTGAAGTGGCCGTATTGGCTCAGGTCGTGGATTGTTTCCCTCTTTGAGGGTTTTAACCACGTCAAGAATATTGGTGTATTGATCTGTGATCTATTTGTGAGCGGTTTCATTTGGTGTTCTATCTGAGGAACTTACCCTGTAAATTCCTACATGATATTAGAGCTATTTGAGGGCCACATCCATTGGTGATCTAAATCCAAAGCTAGTACAACTGCATTTGACTATCATTTCCTAGATCTATTGTTTCTAGTTGCTTTTGGCCTGAGAGGACTATGCTATTTTGTTAGGAGCATTTTTTCTAGTGAGGAACTCCTTTCATTTCATGTGAAAAGGTTTTTGGTAGCCCTAGCTACGTCATTTTTAAGATCTAGAGGCAAAAAGGGCTTTTTCAAGTAAGCACACACTCCAAAGCTTTAGTGACTAAAAACAAAAAAAACAAAACCCCTTCCTCTTTTCCAAAAATTACTAACCTTTTAGACTAGCCCATTTTCCCAAAGTTACTTTATGAGAATAGAGGTCTTGGGTTCAAGTTTTTCTTTTTGTTGAGTTACTTTTTCAAAAAGCACATGTAACTTATGTTTTAAAGTTACTTTCTGTAAAAGTGTCCTCACCCATTATAAAAAGTGTCACTTATAATTCTATAGTCTCTTTATCTTTTATTTAAGTTATAATTTAGTGGGTAGCTCATAAAGTACCATTGTAAAAGTGACTTTCACTTATTTATAAAAGTGGGTCACATATATTTTTTTTAAAGTGAGCTAATTAGATTAAGTTTAGAAAAGGGGTTTTTTTTTTATATAACATTATTATTCACTTTCGCACATTCACGTACTTCGTCGGCATCTTCAACAACTTTTCTTAAAAAATCCATAACTTCTTCATCCGAAAGCTATTTTTTTAATCAGCGTAATTTTTCGAGATCTTTCCATTGGAACACTTACTTTCAACATCTACAACTTCAGTTTTTGTTAAAATGGAAAGTCCATGCCAAGTTATTCTTGACAACACCAACTACCTCCAATGGTTATCCTACATTGTGGATTTACTTAGAAGTAAAGGTCTTTATAGAATAGCCTTAGGCCAAGAATCTAAACCTAATGATGAAGATAAGGTAGCCAAATGGGAAAATATGCAAGATAAAGCATGTGGGTTGATAGGGATGTCTATTTCTTCAAACCTTAGATTCCATATTGCAGAACTTGATACCCCTGATGAAGTAATGAAACAACTCAATAAAGTTTTTGGAATTGAAAACGAAATTAGAGTCCATCAACTTGAAAATGAGTTTCTTATGTTGGACCCCAATAATGTTTCTTCCATTGAATATTTTTTGTCCAAGTTCAAGACCCTTAGACTTATCTTGGAAGGTGTTTAGGTTAATAAAGAAGATGGTAGCCTTATATATTCCATTCTTATTAAGTTAGGACGAGCCTACTCTATGTTTGTTTCCACCTTTATGATTCGGGACCAATAACTTGAGATAGATGTTACCGACATCTATTTCATTACAGGTTTTTCCAGAAAGGGACAATAGATTTAGTTGTATAGTTCTTGTATTGGAGGGGAGAGCATGGATACGTTGATTGAGAGACATTTCCTAGGCACTCGAAAAATTCAGAGTGGGAAGATAGATATAAAGACCATCACCAATATCCTGCTAAGAACGATTCTCTATACTATGGCCTGAATAGTTGGGGCTTAGGCTCTGCATGAAGCAAAAAAGTCTCATTTCCAGTACGCCATTGATTGTCTATGTCCAATAGTTTTTAACTGGTGTAAGGGATTGTTGGTCAATATGAAAATCCAACTCATGGAATGCAAGTTGGGAAAAATAAAACAGATCATCTGTGGATCCATCCTGGTGAAGCTCTTCTTGGAACATGTACCATTGTTTCAATATCAATCGATAGAAGTGGATGCATCAGTGTCTTTAGGTCCATGATTTTGGATGTGGGGTGATTTGATGCCTCGATAGGGAGGTGGATAGCGAATGTAATTTCCCCCAGCATTTTTTGGATGGATGCGAAAATAGCTAATCATGGTAAATTATTGGGCATACACTGGCATGGATTTCCGGGGAGATCTCGACCTTCCACTTCCACCAGGCACATAGTGGATTGATTTAGGTAAAAATTATTTTTAAAGTTTAATTATTATTAATTATTAATATATAATATATATTATATATATATATATATATATATATATATATATTATATATATATATATATATATAGATATAGATATACGTTTACTAAGATTTGACACTTGCAATTTTTGTAGATGTTGGCCTAGAGAGACCTCCAAGGGTTTCTCTGATAGCCAAGCGAGTGGCATGCTAGATAGATGATGCTCCCAATGAGCAGGGAGCTGACCCAATCGTTGAGGTGGAATTCAAACTAGAAGTCCTAAGAAGGGGCATTCTAGAATATGTATCAATTAATGAGGTGCCACTGCGATATCAAAGGCATATTGTAGGGGTGCCCACGAGACTGCCTTCGTTGCTGAACTGAGTCATTAGAGCTGAGTCATGCTACCATGAGCACCAAGTGGGCAGATAACCATCTCTAGACTCGTTTTCCACACATATGTAGGCTTGAGAAGCCATGCGTCTCAAAAGACAGTTTTTGACATTTTGATGTAATAAATTTTTTTGCAAGCACTCTATCTATAATATATATATATATATATATATATAATTATATTATATATATATATATATATATTCATGTTTTCCTATTAATTGTTCCTACTATGTGATGGTTTTGTTTCAGATATATCACAGATGTCTATCTAATACATAATTAGCCAATGTATCTTTTAATGTGTTCAAACGTCTCAAAATATGTTGATAAGTGATGTAATCAAAGTCTCGTTCCAAGAGATGAACTCACAAATACATTTTCAAAATCTAAGGGTTTCTAACTGAATATTTTCTAATAAGTTGTAGTATAATGTGTTTTGAATCAATATTAATGAATAACTCTCTAATGCAAAGAGCAATGGCTTCTGACAAAATCTTGATAACCGCATTATATTCGACAATGTTATTAGTAGTATGACCTAAACATGTGCCTTGTAAATTCACTAACTCGCCATTAGGGTCATAGATTACCCATGCGGCAGAAGATAGATTCTATGTACTACGACAAGAACCACCAGTGAAATCGACATTAAGGTTCGATGAAATCTATAAACCAAGTAGAAAATGTGGTAAGAAAAGGAAAACACACTTGCAAAAGCAAAAAAACACATCAAAACATACTGCACACTAATTAAAAACACACTAATGTACAAAGTATTTACACGAAATCACACGTAAAAAGTTTCCAAATGGAGCCCACTTTAGGACGCGAGTAATTGATCAAGAGAGAGTAAAACCATAGTTTCACTGTTGGCATCACATGTGAGCATCGACTCGACCAATTAGTGGAATGACACTAAAAAATTACAATGCCCCCATGCCCCCCAGGCGAGTAAAGGTTACGAGTCAGAGGATAAATGCCCCATTGAAATTATGGGTGAACAGTAAAAATTCGGTGAGAAAGTATCATGATGGGGGACACAAAAATCTTAAGCTCATTGCAAGAAAAATATGCCCCCAAGTGTAATTTTTGCCAGCCTCAGGCTAGCCTGAGATATCACTGGGCAAGGTAGCCAAATGTTTCCCATGCTTCCTTCAAAAAAAACTTCATGAACCAAAATAGGTGTCTAAAGTGGATGAGTCGGTACATTGGAAACAAGGGTTTTTAGACTAGAAGAAATATCACCAAGGCTTGGGAGAAAGGAGGAACAATCATGGGCATAATTCCATGGAGTTTCCTTAAGAGACATAACTTCTATGATGCTTTCGTCAGTTGGAAATGTCTAATTCAAAGGATCTAGATAATCCCAAGAACTGAGCCAGGGAGACTATGAATATGTGTCTAGACTCATACTTAAATGATCATGAATTTCAGAAGTTGTTGTAGAAGCCAAAATGATAGCTTGATGTGCTTTCTCTATAGGGATAAGTGGCAGAACATCGCCAAAACTATCAATCTAAGAAGGATAGGGAACAACCAAAGGATCATGATGAGTTGATACCATGTTAATTGAAGCAATGTTTGGAGGTGGAAGGGAAAAAGTTCCCATAAGGTAATATTCTTTGAAAATACCTGCCCCAACACTCTCGTAAGGGATATCGATATTCTCAACATATGACACATTTCCATTTGAGGAGTTGGAAGAGAAAAAGGTAAGTTGATCAACAATGGATCACATGAAATAGGGTAGAAACCATGAAAAACATTGCACGGGTCAAACTACAACCAAGTAGAAGATTGTAATTTAGATTTCCATCGACAACTTCTACTTCTAGGTTAATAGTTTTTCCTTCCTATTGAATTGGCAAGTCATTGAGAATACCATATGGATGAGAACCTCTACCATCGAAATCTCTAGTGTATTAGGTGGAGAACCAATAGCTTTCCAACATGAAAGGGACATGATGCAAGTAGAAGCACCCTGATCAATAACATTCCTATGAATAGTCTTCCCTTTGATAAGAACTCGTATCAAAAAGGCAACTTGATGCGAGACTAGGAATGTGGTTTTCGAGATCAAAATTAATCATATTTAAATCTATTGGATCAATCCCTCCTATGGTGGATAGTAATGCTTTTATTTTTGATGGAAAATTCTGGAGGACTTCCAAAGCTGACATCGTCGAAGGTGCTTGAGCTAAATATTCAACAATATTATAATGTTGAGTAGCTCGCACATTCGAATTATATGATGAATTCTAAAGAACACCTTTGGGAGGTGGTTAGATAATGGAATCATTACTAGGTCATTCAATATGAATAGGGCCAAAATTGGGTGGAGTGGAAGTAGAAGGCATATCAATGCCATCATTTTCCACAACCAATTTTGTAGGAGTTCGATAATATTTTGATCGAGTAGTAACAAAGACAGGTTCTGTTCCACTCATAGAAACTTGAGAGCCTAAAGATGTAGAGGATTGATGTTGATCTACCAATGAATTGTACCATGAGAGAAAAGGTTCTTTCAAAATGGTCAGTATCCCTAGGGTGCCTTTTAATAGATGACTAACCTTAGCACAATGGGGACAATCCTTGGTATAATGATCTTCATCACATATAAGACAATGATATTTTGGCTTGCATTTGGATGCATCATCAACAGATGTTCTAGGAGGATCCTATTTAGGGGTATCAGATTTAGCCTTACCTTTACCCTTATTTTTTCCTTTTGAGGCTTTGTCCACTATGGTAGATTTGACAACATTCACCTCAAAAGTTTTACCAGGATTTTTGGGAGTATTCTAAGGAGGATAAAGTGCAGTAGCCAAAACATATTTCTACTTTCTAGAAGCAAAGGAATAATTACTAGAAGTTTGAGCTACTTACCCAATAATACCATCAAAAGGTGGTGTCTCCATAGGTTTAGAAGATGTCGGATCAGTTGGAGGTTGCAAAGCATTAGGTAAGAGATCATAAAGTGTGCCATATTGTGAATATACCAAATCTAGATACTGAGCATGGGTAATGTCTTATTCTTCTGTCACACAACCACCAATAGTTATGTATTTGGTGATTTGATTAGTGAATGAATTAGTGAACCATTTGGTTAAAATCTCATCAGGCATTTAAAACTTAATAAGATGATGTCGATGCCTCCATTCATGAATGTGATTGGAGATGTGGGTATCAGTATTCTGTTTTAAGGACATTAGGAGATGGCTACCAGTTTCATATCGAACTAGTAGCTGGAAGTGAGTAATAAAATCCATAGCCAAGTTATTGAAATATTGAATGGTACCTCGAGGTAACCTGATGTACCATTTGATGGTATAACCCATTAAGGTTCACTGGAAAAGATGCAATCGAATGGAATCATTGACCCAAGGGTTGGATGAAAACCATAAATGCTAGGTCATGACATGAGCTTGGAGGTATTCTCCAGACTTCCCTTCGAATTTTGGACAATTGCTAGGAATTTTGGTAGGAACCAGAGGCCAATATGGCGAATGAAGTATTGGGTCATTTGTGAACCTCGACACATCTGATTACTCCAATGTAGCTAAAAATGACAATTGAGGATTAAAAGGCATGAAAGGCCTTTGATAAAGTATAGATTGAGGATTTCAACCTTGTTGGTACTGATTTTTCCCCCATGGTGGCAGCTTTTGACCATAGGGATTTTGATACTACCCCCACTGGGAGGAATTTTGACCATACAAAGGTTGATTTTGCCCCTAGAGAGGTGGGTTCTGATAGGGAAAAGTTTGAAATTGACCCAACACAAGCCGTTGAGAACCATAAGGGGGATAGATATCCTATGAGGAGCATTGAATATAGGATTGTTGATGCAACGATTGACCTTGCTAATACAATAGTTGACCTTATTGTTGCAATGGTTGACTTTGCTGCTACAATGGTTGACCTTGTTGATACAAGGGTTGACCTTTCCGCTGCAATGGTTGACCTTGCTGCTGCAATGGTTGACCTTGTTGCTGCAATGGTTGCCCTCACTACTGCAATGGTTGTTGATAATACCCTTACTGCACATAAGGTCCTTACTGTAAAAAATTTCCTTGTTTATTATAGGTTCCTTATGGAATTTGATAGTTTCCTTGTTGATATTGATAGGTTCCTTGTTATTGCAATGGGCCTTTATAAAAAGGATTACCAACTCCTAAAGGATAAATTCTAGAAGTAGACTGAAACTAACCAAATGACCGAAATGAGGGACTAGGACTAGACTACATTTGGGATCCTTCTTATTGATCAAAAGGTGGATTTTGAGGTTGTTGTGAACCATAAGTGTTATAGAAATTTTTGGGCACTTCAACCCCAATCATAAATGTCCATAAATTGAGGGCTCCTAAGTCCCTAAAAGTGTTGCTTCACTGCCTAAAGGAACAAGGTCAACTGATTACATCATCTCCCAGAAGTTCTCCACTGAAAACCGCTCATAAATGGTCAAAACTGGGCCATACTTAAAGCTCAATGTAGAGGATGTGATGCTCACCTTCCCAGTGTACAAGGTGCGATGCATACTGATTTGCTCCTCTGTAGGGTGCGATGGTTGGGAATGGACAAATGGCAGGGACAAAAATGCTAGGTGGAAGATCATGGAATCTTCCAGAATCTTCCCCTCTGACTCTTGCCTCTCTATTTTCGACCAAGGATGAGTAAGAGATCATCATTCTCCAAGTGGAAGCAAGAACTATCAGAGAGAAGACACTAATCAAGATCCCAGAAGATGACTCACCTCTCTGTAATCATCTATATATGGATCCCTCATCACAGAGATCCAGAGGCTGGAATTTTGTAACTTATAGAGAAGTGTTGTTGGTATTCTGGTGTACATTCACATTGTTGGGTGATTTTGCTTTGCTTGAGGTGAAGAAGGGCTTCTTAGCTGGAGGATGATGCTGGGTCAGAGCTGCTCATGGTTGTAATCCTCTTGCTATTTTTTATCTGAATAAATCTATTCTTGTTTCCTTCCATATCCTGGTGTAATTGTTTATATATGCTTGTATATGGTTAATGTACATCCGATCCTACATTATTTATGAATTTAGATACTGGTTTCTTGCATAGTAGTATGTTGTTGTGATTCTACAGGTCCTTTTGAAACTGAGCAGACAAAGAGAGAGTAGAAAAACTCTATCAAGAAGGAGAGGGAATCGAGCGCAAGACTCGGGTTGGCCCTCTTAGTTCTCTTCTCATCTATCTTTATAAAAGGAATAAATAGTAGACTTTGATTGTTTGTTTCTAAGATAGCCACCCATCTTAGTGGGAATAGCAGCATCCGTGTGGAAACTATTCCCGTATAACAGTTATGTGCCCTTGAAGTTCTTCCTCTTGTCGATTATTGTTTGCTTGGAATGTCAACATTCCTTCCTTGGAAGCCAAATAGTTGACTTGAGGAAGACTTCTCTATTGAACTTCTTGTTTGCTTGACTATTTGGGATCAAAGTTGAGGACTCAAACTCCTTAATTGCAAATGGATAGTTGTGGTATGGTCAAATTTCTTGCAAATAGGCTCAAAATTGACTTCTAGTTGCTTAAAATTATCTTAGGGGCTTTACTTCACCAACATGCTTCCTTGAATTTGTTTGTAATGGGATATTCCTTTCCTTGAGAGGGCTCATCCTTCTTACTTTTCCTTCAATCCATCCAATGACTGCCTTAATTGCTTGGTAATGTTTCTTTTTTTACATTGAATTGGCCTTTTTTTGCTTGCTTTAGCCCTTGGGGGCTTACTTGCTCACTTATTGCCTCAATTTCTAGCTTGGAGGGACTTTCCTCGCCTTATTTGATGAATTTGGCTGGCTAGGCTTGCCTCAAATGCTCACAACCAGCTTTATTAGGAAGATATTGACCCTTTCTTAGAGTAATTTATACTTGATGTTTGTTAATTAGCCCTTGGAACTCTAATTTGCACACTCAAGCTCCAATGTTCCATCACTTCTCTTATTTTCCTTCTTTTCTCCATCAAAATGGCCCCAAAAGAGAATGACATAATGTCCCACATGTGGTATAAGTGCTTGGAGATGTCACCTTGGCTAGAGCATTGAGCTGATTTGGATTCTACAAATCACCTATTTGTCAAATTAATTGGTGGGCTCCAGTATTGCAGCAATGATGTTGCAACTCCTGGGACTCCCTTCTTTACTTTTATCAACCCGGTAGTTCGTAACAAACTTGGAAGCGACGATGCTATATGCACAAGTACTAGCTCTTACTGCAGGCTATCACTTGATCAGTTGGCACAAGTTCGCTAGGAGCTCAAGCCAACTTTTATTAGTTCTCAGAAAAATATTTTAATTTTGATGGAAGAAAGCTAACTCAGAAGAGGTTATTCTACTTGCAGAAGAAGGATGAAAGCTCAAAGGAAATTCAAACCCTAGCAAACCCTAGTTTTACCCACTAACCCTACTTTTGCAAGAAAAAGAGATGAAACTACTGAAATGGATGCCATGAACTAATGTCAAGGTAAAATGCATGTACTTAAGCTACTTCTGAAGGAAAATGTGGAAGAACCATCTTTTTGCACTTTTGAGAAATTTTATGCAGAATTATTATGGTTGTGTTTTAACTGTTTGACTGTGCAGAGGTTTGGTGGTGAAAGGAGATAGATTTAGTTGTTTCAGATGATGAGGAAGGTGTGGAGACAACATAAGGAGTCCCTAGCACCCTTCTGGAGAATTCCATTACAATCAGGTTTCGAAAAATCGCTCGCATGAACTTCTACAGGAAGTCTGCAGGGGATCTACAGGAAGTCTATAGGAAGTTCTACAGGAGCATGCCAAAAGTGATTTTTGAAGGTTTGGAGGAGGAAAAATGGTAGGAAAAGGAAAATGAAGGTTGTATGATGGTGTTAGAGGGTCTAGGATTTTGTCAATGAAGATCAAACATGAAGGCGATGGTTGGATTGGTTCAAAGGATAAGAAAGCGATTTTACACAAAAACGTAGAAATTAGGGTTGTTTGGGAAAATGTGGCGAATGAGTGGAGAAAACCTTGAGAAATGGACTGGAGCAGGTTGGGGGATGAGAGGATGATAAGTTGGGATGGTATTTGAGTGAGTTGCACACCTACTTCTATGACCTGTTTCAATGAGAATTAAAAAAACAAAGTTTTACCTACTTTAACTTAATTCTACCCTAAAAAAAAAAAAAAGTGTTGAACAGAATTTTATGGACAGGAAATGATGCAAGAAAGCTATGAAAGTTGAACAAGGAAAAATCCAAGCATGTAAATACAACTGATATCAATTTCTCCAACTCAAATTCACACACTAGCGATTGCATTGGAAAGCAAAAACAATGTTGTAGTGGCAGCAAGAGTGCTTTGGTCTCAATTCGTGGTCCCAAGGAGGGAGAAAGGAGCTCAAAGCCTACTCAAAAACAACCTAAGTAATGAAGCAAGATTTAATTGAAATAACATAAATTATTTCATGAATGCAAGAAGAAGACACATATAAATACAAGAAGGAGGTACTAGGAACTTGGGTTGGGCCCAACCCCAAGAGCTACAACCCCCTTAGAAAGATTAGTTCTAGTTCAAGGTTGAATTCATCTTCATTGATCAAAAAATACTAGCCATATCACAAAATTGTTTACAGAAAGAGCTTGAAAATGAGCTGAATTCATAGCTGCACTAAAGTGTGAAAATAGACTATTCAATAGCTAACCTACTGAGGCCTAAGGCCTTCTTATTTATACAGCTTGAGGACTCCCAATAGTCCTCCTAAACTTTAGGAACTCGGCTACCAAAACTTGTAGATAACAGCAACTTCATTAGACCTGCTCGGCTGCCCTTGTGATCATCAATGTGGTGGCCTTTGAACTCCGAGTTGTTGGTGGAGAACTCGAGGAAGGGGTTAGTAACATAGGAGACACCCTTCCTATAAGTCCTCAGCTTGGTTTCTTTGAGTTTTGGCTGTCAATCTACTCATAAATGCCTAGTCTTGTTCCAAAAATGTCCAAAAATATGCAATAAGCACTCATTAGACTTCATGGAAAAATGACTATCCCCATTCATTCAATTAACATAAATATATTAAAAAACATGCACAAAACTATGGAGAATGGTGTATTAAATGGAAACAATAGGAGAAATGAGCCCATATAGTTACCCATTTCTAGGGCTCATCATCAACCCCCTGCTGAATGGGTTGCTCATCCTCTAAGCAACTAATCCAGTTCTTCATCCTTGATGGCCTTAACAGCTTCCTTGACATCCCATGCTTCTGAGGTGATGTCCTCTTACCTGTCATGAAAACTTGTCTTTCTGTCTATCTCCTCCCACTGTTGTTGTTCTTATTCTTCCTTAACCCCTTCCAGTAGTCCTAAGAGTAGTGGAGGACTGAACTTGAGGCCAATCCAATTGGCCTTCAGGTTTTGCATTGATTTTTTATAAAGGGGCACTCTTGCCAAAGCCTCCCTCATTCTAGTTGGGGAGTGATATTCCCCGATCTTTAAGCTGTAGGATAGTGTATTCCATCTCCTCATATGAGCATGAAGGCAATCATCACCAAATAATCTTTCTGTATCCTCAAAATGGGCGATGGCTTGCGCTTGCTTTTCAACATAATCCGGGAGAACTTGAGGGTTGTTGGCAAGGTGTTGGTGAGCATATATTAGAGCTAAGGGGTCTTTTGGTTCTACCCTGATTAGCAGGGGCTCATTTAGTTCTTTGGCCATGATCTACTGAAATTCCACTTCCCTTTTTTCCTCATGGCTCATCCAGGAAGCCATAGCCATGAGTTGTACATATCCTAATGCAGCATTGGGGTCCCAAAAGTTCATATCAGGGAGTGCCATATTATGTAAGTAAAACTCTGCTAATTTGGCCTTGTCCTCAGCCAAACTAGTGGCACATAGATGCATAAACTAACCATAATGTTGGAAAGGGATTGCACCCCTTTGGGCCAATGTTTTGATTTGAAACTGAAGCCAATGGTATTTAAGATACAATGCATAAGATCTGGCCAGTTGTCTAAATTGCAAGGCTTCCATTGCCCAGCTGGCCATGCAGGCCATCTGGGCTTCTCTCTCCTACAACTGTTGTTTCGGCATTAGTATTTCAGCTGTTGCCTGAGACTCCCTCTCTTGCTATTGTTTTATCATTATTTCCACATCAGGGTGTGTCTCTTCCCTTTGTTGTTGTTCCTGTGTTGTTTCCTGTCCTGCTAGAGGACCTTCCTGTAGGTGCTTCTCTTCAGAAACTTGTGTTATGTCTGCCCTTTGAGTTTCTTGTTGTTGTAACTGCTTTTTCAGCAGTGCATTTTCCTCCTGTAGCTGGGATTTTTTTATGCTTTCAGTGTGTCTCACCATTGCCAATTTCCTTCTTAATTCTTTCAGTTGTTCTTCTATGTGGCCTATATCTACAACTCCCTTGGATTTAGAAATTTTCATTCAAGTGTGTGTTCTAATTCTTTCTTGCTCTAATTCAAAGAAAAGTGGTATAGCGAATTTTTGTGGGGTGATCTTCCCACCATATAACAAGTTGTAATATGAGCCAAAATTAAGCTAAGGGCTTGCTTCAGGTGCCTCCTCGGTCTTGTCTTCCTCATGTGACTGTTTCGCTACCTCCTCTGACAACGTTTCCTGTGGAGAGGTCCTGGCTTCCTGTAGAACTGTGTTGGTGTCCATCAGTCTGATTCTTTCCTTCCAAGTGGAAGTTTTGGGACTTCCTCTCTCATAAGTGATAGATATTTTGGAGGGGGATTCCTCCTTTTTCTTAGGAGGGGCATCTTCAATTATGATAGGTTCTTTTGATGGTGGCTGGGGCTTGCCCACCTTTATCGTGGTGCTCCTTCTGGATTTGAAGTACATGGATACTGCTTTTTCTCCTTTTCCTTTTTGTTTTCTTGGAGTGCTTAAGGCAACTAGCACAGCTGGTGCGTCTTTTGCCAATGTCTCAGGGGATGTTTCTTCCTGTTGCTACTCCCCTTCATCTTCTGCTATCTTTTCCATGCCTGTTGTTTCTACTTGTGTTTCTACTGTTTCTGGAAATGGTTTCTCTTTCTCTTTCTGGGCTCCTGCCTTGCTTGTGGCAATCCTCTTTCGGACTTTCTTAGGTTTTTTCTTCTCACTTTTTGTTCTTTTCTTTTTCTCTATCTTTAGGGTGGTCTTCTTTTCTACTGTGGGTTTCTCAAGTTTCTCTTCTACTTCCTATTCCTCCTTTGTTTCCTGCTCTTCCACTGTCTGAATAGGTGGTGTCTCTTCATGCACTTCTTCCTCAATTTCCTCTTCCTCTTCCTTACTACCAGATGGGCTGATATCCTCAGCCAAAGTTTTGATATCATCATCTCTGGACATATTTATGAAAATGTCCCAAGCTATAGGAATGGTATAGGTATGTAAGGCATCTTCTACCAACAGTTTGATGAGCCTAAGGTGGGCCAGTTGATCTGGGATTCTTGCATTTAGCTTGGTACTACATTCTATTAGAGACTGGAGGAGGAAATATGGGAGACTCAGCTTTTTAACTGGAGGCAGGTCCATCCCATACTTCAATTCATGTAGAAACCTGAAGTGATAACTATAAACAATGTTGAACCTTCCTTCACAAGTGATGTATTTCAATATTTGGTAGCTGACTTCGTCCCATGGAGGAGGTAAGCTTGTCCTTCTACCCTGTTTTTATCCTCTACAGGATCCTCCCTAGGTTGAAAAAATGTCTTCTTGGCCACCTGTCCCAATGCGTTTTCCTTCTTGCTCCAAGGGAGCCTAGGTGGAAGGCCTATAATTCAACTGATAAAACCAAGAGTGAGTTCCAGGGACAGACCCCTAAAACTGACTATGGCATGTGTCTTCGAATGGGGTCTTAAGGCCATCAGAAATTCTTCAGTTACCTCATCATCATACCCATGTATTCTTTCAAAGAAAATCATCCAATTAGCCTTGGTGAAGAGGGCCACCACCTCAGGATGCTCATGTAGTTGGTTGAAGTTCAAAGGCTCCTTTCTCATAAACCCTCCTGGTATGGTGCTAAGTAGTTTTTGCGTGCTTAAGTGAGGAGAAAAACAACAATTTCAAAGAAAATCAGAGACAAAGGGACAGCTGATTTTTGTTTTTTTTTCAGAACTGTAGGAGGAGTTTCAGTGCTTCTTCTCACAACAATAGATTGCAATATACCCCTTGTTTCAAATTGATTTTACCCAAAATTTGATTTTTTGTTGATGGAGAGAATATATTTTTCTTTTGACAGAACAAAAGATAAATAACACAGGTTTTTTCGGAGAATAGATAGATATGCAATTTTGGTTTTCTTTTTTCTCACACAAGCTAGTTCCAACGATTACAGGTGTTTTCTTTACAGCAGAATATGAAAAAGAGGAAGACAGACTTCGAATGCAGAAACTAAATAAATAAAAAATAAAAATAGGGAACTGTGTAGAACTCGGGAAAATATGTAGACAAACTTTCAAACTTCATTCTCCTTTTTCCCAATCCAATTTTGTGTTTTTAATCCACTACCTTACACAAATAAGTCCTATGCAGGGAGGTTTCCCGAGCCTACCTCGTTTTAAGCTTGAATTCTCATAAAAATCCTGGGTTTTCCTTCTGTTAGCCACTCTCTGCCTTTCTTGTAGAAGCTTGCCTGTAGAAATTATTTGGCTTCCTGTAGATTGCAGCAGGGCTCCTATAGAAACCGATAGGGAAGAGGGTTTCGAAAAAAACTAACAGAAAACTGGTGGAGGACGACTGGCTTACTGCTTTGAAGGTGGTAGACGAATGCTACAGTCGAGAGCTTCGTAACATGCAAATGAACCAAAAGGGTGGTGGAGGCTTGGAGTGCATTGTACTTAACTATTAGCATAACCCACAGTGAGGAAAAGAGGTGGCTGGATGGGTACGTTATCCCCATATGGACCGTTGGTCTGATGCCAGTGTCATCATAGTTCCTCACGCTGCCTGACTGCCATCACCTCCCTTACTCCCGTTATCCACCGCCACCACTACCAGTTTCAAATGCCTTCTTTCGGAGTTGAAATGCCGCACGTGCTGGTTGCGTATCTAATCAGCAGTTCAAATTTGGACGTGGCTCAACTAAATTCTGTGAAAGGGTGTGAACTAAACGAGGGTGGCTAGTTAGCTGGCCACTGATTCCATGTAATTGACCATTCCATAGTTCATGCAGTTTTAAAATATTATTCATGCAATCGAGGAACAGGTTTAGGCACTTACCTACTCAGTCGCTGGTGTGTTATGCAGGTTTCATATTTTGGCACTTCATTTCATTGTTGTTGTTGTTGCTTGCACTCTACATGCTCGGCCTTGGTTTTTTCCCGATGATCTCTCATTCAACTTTGCTCTTCATACATCCTACTATGCTAATCATGTCTCTGCAGTATGTTTTTCAAAGGGATCAGCTGCTACAAGAATCCTGTAGGATTTCTTGTAGCTTCTTCTCTTGAAATACAAGCTAATACGTGAGCAGGGCTAAAACTGCTGAAGGAGTTCTCGACTGAGAAGAAATCACCACTGGAGGGTATCAGGTAGGGATGAGTGAAATTGTTGTTGCCTTGATTTGTCATTTTTTTTCTTTTTGTTGTGTTTGCAGGATGATAGAAACAGAATATTTGCATGTGGATGTGCAAGGACAAAAACGAGTGGAGAGGTCAGTATACAGGGATGGAATGGTGAAATGGGAAGATGGATGGTGGTAAAGAGGTTCACAGTATTGCCAGACGAATTTCTGACCCTCGTTTTCTGTTTTAAAAAGGGATTTTGGCCTTCCCAGAATTTCTACAGGATCCTCCTGTAGAAAACACAGAGTTTCCTATAGAATGCGGAATTTCAGGACAAATGAGGCCAAAAACTTGGGAAAGGATAGCAGTGATGGTGTGATGGACTATAAAGGGTGCATGCAGCCTGTCATGTTTTTTCCTCTTGTGCAACCCTCCTACAAAAACCTTCCTACAACCTGCAATTTATTCAAAAGAGTTAGATTTTTTCTTTTTCTTTTTTTTATAGACAACTGGGGCGCCTCCAGGAGGTTTTCACCCTCACTGCCTACCCTAGGTGCCTCCAAGAGGTTTTCACGGAGGGATCTTTTATTCTATTTTTCCTTTTTTTTGTTTTTTCTGGTTTTTTTTGTTTTTTTTTTCTTGCTTCTGCTCAGGGTGTGGGTGGAGTGGAGACAAGGACCTACTCCAGTACCAGCACTGATTTACCCATAGTTTCAATGAACTCCTACCTAAAAAGGAGCTTCCTATAGATTTTCAATTGATGCCCATTGACGAGCATGGGGATGGCTTCTTCATCAATGGTCCAAACAAGGATTGAACCATTGTCATTGAATTTTTCCACTGTATATGGTCCCAACCATCTGGTTCTCAACTTTCCCTTGAAATCTTTGCACCTTGAATCATATAGCAGTGCCCAATCTCCCGGTTGAAATTGTTTCTCTCTGAGGTGTCGGTCATGCCAGATTTTTCTCTGAAGCTGGACTACCTCTGAGTGGAGAAGGGCATGCATTCTCTGTTCATCTAACCCATTTAGCTGAAGCAATCTTTCTTTTTGTGCATGGCTAAGGTCTAGGTCTAGCTAAGTTGCCAGCCTTAATGTGTTATATTCAAATTCTATGGAAAGCAAAGCCTTCTTCCCATAGACCAGCTCATAGGGGGTGAAACTTGTGGTAGTTTTCCAAGTAGTGTTATAGGCCCAGATGGCCTCAACCAATCGGTCTGCCCAATATTTTATGCTGCTACTCACCACTTTAGTCAAAATCTCCTCCAAAGCTCTATTAGTGACTTCCACCTGTCCATTTGCTTGGGGGTGATAAGGGGCGGAAGTTATGTGCTTAATCTTGTGGTGTGTGAGCAGGTGTTTAACTAAATTGGAGGTAAACTAACTCTCTTGGGTAGCCAAACTTGTAGAAGATATTTTCCCTTAAGAAATCGGCTACTTTTTCCTCTGTTGTTGCTTTGATTGCCTTTGTTTCTGCCCACTTTGTCAGGTATTCCATGCACACAATGATCTAAGACTTATGTTTTGAGGGAGGATTGATAGGACCCACAAAGTCCATGCCCCACTTCTCAAATGGCTCGAAAGTCACTTGAGGTTGTAGGGGCATCTCATCCCTTGGAGTCGATTTCCCCATCCTTTGACATCGGTCGCATTGGTTGATGTATCTCCTGGCATCTTGATGGAGAGTGGGCCAATATTAACCTGCCTGCAAAATCTTGAAAGCAGTCCTCTTTCCTGCAAAGTGGCCCCCACAAGGTCCATCGTGATAGGTTAAGAGGATGTCAAAGACTTCTTCCTCCCTAACACATCACCTCAAAATCTGATCTAGGCCAAGTTTGAATAGATTTCCCCCAATCCAAGTGAACAGGGCACTTTTCCTCACGATCTTTCTCTTCTCTTTTGAGGACAGGTGTGGCAGAAAATGTGCTAAAACCAAGTAATTTTCTATATCAACAAACCATGGAGAGAGTACTGAAATAGAAAATAAGTGTTCATCTAGCATTTGATCATCCACCGTTCCTTCTTCACCTGCAGGAAAATCCAATATAGACAGAAAATCAGTAACAACATTTTCCTTACCAGCTTTATCAACAATAGTCAGATCAAATTGCTGCAACAAAAGTAACCATCTAATGATACGAGTGTTTACATCTGGTTTATTCATCAAATAACTAATTGCAGCATTGTTAGTGTGTACGAATGTTTGGTAACGAGTGATGTGGTGTCTAAACTTGTTTAGGGAATGGACTATAGCTAGGAGCTCTTTTTCGGTTACCGTGTAGTTTAATTCTGCCTTGGACAGGTTTTTACTGAAAAAGTATATGGCATATGGTAGCTTCTCTTCAACTTGTCCTAGGGCTGCTCCTATAGCTTTGTTCGAGGCATATATGTGATTGTGGAAAGGTAGGGCATAGTTTGGACCTCTCAAGATTGGGGCAGTTACCAGCTTACCTTTCAAGGCATCCAAAGACTCTTGACAGTTGTCAGTCCATATAAACTCAACATCTTTCCCTAAAATACCAAACAATGGAGAGGCTAGCTTGTTAAAATACTTAATGAATCTTCTATAATACCCTACTAAGCCTGGAAAACTTCAAACATCTATTACCTTTTGAGGAGGTGGGACCCTTTGGATAATAGCAATATTGTTGGGATCCACCTGTAATCCTTGCTGAGAAATTGTATGACCTAGCACGGTCCCTTCAGTTATCAGGAATTCACATTTTTCAGGACTGAGGGACAGGTTCATTTCAATACACTTAGCTAAAACTTTTCTCAAGTTAGTCAATGCTTCATGGAAGTTGGAACCATAATGGGTAAATTCATCCATATAGATTTCCACTGAATCATGAACCAGCTCAGCAAATATGCTCAGTACTGCTCTCTGGAAAGTGGCAGGAGCATTGCAAAACCCAAATGGTAGGACCCGGTAGGCAAAGGTACCCCATGGACAAGTGAAAGTGGTATTATCTTGGTCTTCCGGGTTGATTTGGATCTGGTTGTACCCTTAAACCCATCTAAGAAAGAGAAAAACTTCTTCCCCGTCAGGCCATCCAACACTTGATCTATGAAAGGCAAAGGGAAATGGTCCTTCTTGGCGGCTTTTTTCAGTTCCTGATAATCTACACAGATTCTCCACTTCCCGTTTTTCTTTGGCACTAGCACCAAAGGAGAAACCCATTCGCTGTGAGAGATGGGGTAGATGAATCTTGCATCCAACAACTTTTGCAGTTCTTCTTTGACAATGTCCTTGAGGGCTGGATTCATCCTCCTTTGAGGCTACCTAACTGGCTTACAGTCTTCCTTGATGTAAATGTGATGAGTACAGAAAGAAGGGTGGACTCCCTTCATCTCCTTATAACTCCAAGCAAAAGCATCCAAGTGATTCTTCAATAAGCTGCACAGCTCTTTCTCCTGAGAGGTGGATAGGGCTGAGTTGATCCTCAAGATTCTTTCTAGGCCAAATTCCACATTATTAAATCGGAAAGAGGTTGGGTCAGCCACACAAAGATCAACTGAAGAATTGGCTTGGGTTTCTTCCACCGACTCTTCTAATGGCAATTCACTGGGGGGTGGATTCTGGATCAAGTTTTCAATTAGATTATCCTCGGTTTGTGGACCCCCCATGGTAGTTTCTACTGTGCACAATAGTGTGGAGTAAACTTCATCCTCATCTTCCTCCCCCAACAAGAGGGTAAATCATGTTCTAGTAGAGGTTGGGTAGGAGGATAGAGGGCTAGCTGCTTGGACATATGCCTATTCTTGATTGTCATGTTCCTAGCTCGGCAACTGATATAGGCATTTGTAGTAGCCAACCAAGGTATTCCCAGGATGAGAGGGTACCCAGTGAGCTTTGCCTTTGGTTGGAGAACCAAGAAATCAGTGGGGTCCTCCCAAGAATCAATAGAGACCATGACATCTTCCACAATCCCCTCAGGGGTCACGGTCGAGCGATCTGCTAACTGTAGTATTGTCGAGGTCTTTCTTAGGGAACCCTGAAGGTTGAGTTTGAGCATAGTGTCCTTGGTCATCACATTAATGGCAGCCCTTAGATCAATCAAGGTATGGGGGATTATGGTGCCATTGATGTGGACATCAACTACTGGACTCCCAAGGTCTAAATACTTCGGACAAATTACCTGCCCCAACATCAAATCAGACAGTTGTCCTATGACATTGATAGTTGGGGCATCTCATCTTCACCTGCCTGGGTGTTTAAAGCACTTCTCCTTGATCATCAGGTTGTATGGGCACATCCTTTATGGCTTGGAGAAGGGGTATTTTTACACATAACTATTTCATTTTTCCTAGAAGTTCAGTTTATTCTAGGGTCGGTCGAGTGGTTCCAGTTAGTCTCTCAAGAAAGGGTGGAATGGCTTTTGGTTCACTTTCTTGTTTCTCTTCTTCATCCTCCTTAGGAGGAGGTTGGTTTTCTGGGAGGACCTTCCCAGATCATAGGTTGATCTCCTGAATCTCCACAGCATAGGTAGGGCATGTTGTTTCTCCAGTATATACCTGTTGGGCCTGTCTGTTATTGGGGTTTGGGTTTGGTTGAGCAGGCATTTGGGGTTGTCTTGGAGGAGTAGTAGGTAATGGTTGTGGTTGAGCAGGTGGTGGAGGTAAAAGAGTGGGAGGAGAGTTGTATTGGGGCCTCCACCCCTGATGATGTGCATTCCACTGAGGTTGCGGCTGAGCATGAGAATGAAACGAATGAGCAGCAGGTTGATTTTGGTATTGAGATGGATACGACCAAGGAGGGGGTGTGGATGAGTAAAGATGAGCAAGGGGACCCCACGAAGGTATGTGAGTGGATTGATTGGGGTTGTAATAAGTCTGGGATGTCCCTTGCATTCCCTGCTGGTAAGGTCGGGGTCCATGTGGCCTCCTTTGGTTCATGAAGTAGAGTGGTTCAGTGGCTCCTTCAACCCCTTGGTACATAGCTTTAAATCCGGGTAAGAATGGGCACTGATTGGTAGGATGGTATGCTTCACAGACAAAACACACTTCTACAGAGTGCAATGGACATTCGTTCCTAAGATGCTTTCTGGTGCATATGGGACAAAAGATGGCCAAAGCCCTCTTAACTTCCTCTTGCTTCTTTTGGATTCGCGCGGTATCCATTTGCATGGCAATGGTCTATCACATCTCCCTTTTGAATTCCTCCATCTAATTTGCAAACTCGTTTTTGGATAAGGGGGCATTGGCTAAAAGTTGACTTCCCCTACCTCTTTTTCTAGCTACCCTAGAATGGTTTCTAAACATTGTCTTTATGTCATCATAAGGTAGTTAGTATATGTCTCCCCCAACTAGAAAATGGAGGGTATCTAGAAGGTCTTTAGGGACTCCTCGAAGCAGAACCAACTTCAGAGATTCGGGGTCAAGTGTGCACCTGGCCCTTTTATAACTGATTTGAAACCTCTATTCATAGTCTTCTAAGGATTCATCACTTCCCATGGTCATCTGAAATATTTCTTCCTTTGTTTCCTTTGACCTATAGCAATCCCGGTATTTGTTGTTAAAGGCTTGTTGCATCTGATCCTAAGTTGTGATACTATTTCCAGGCTGCCCCATGAACCAGCGTAGTGCTGCATCCTTGAGGGTAGAGGGAAAGAGTTTCAACTTTTTCTCATCTTCTACATAGTCATAAGTTCGACAAAGGATAGAAAACTCAAACAAGAAGGTATCAGGGTCTTCAGTAGTCAATCCATGGAAGTGAGGTAAGGGTGAGGGACTTATGTTTTTCATCTTTGTGTCCCCATTGGTCTCTCGGATGGGAAAGGTGCCTTCTATTCCCTCCTTGTTTTCTATACCGTTTATGTTTTCAGCCATGGTCTCAGGAGGAATGTTTTCTTGCTCTTCTTCTATTATAGGATCTTCATATATCTCTGGAGGTTCACCTATAGGTTCTTTTAGATCACTACCACCAAAGAAGAGAGAAGGGTGACTTAGTGATGTGTTGGGGGTGTTGGGTAGGAATTTTCCTGAATTGTCTCTATTCCTACGAGGCATGAAAGAGAATCTCTTTTTAGGATTTTTGTGTTTCTTTTTCTACTTGTACCTGCAAAACTTTGAGATGGATTGAACAGAAAATTGCAGCTAACTAAAATAAACCTTGCTGAAATGAAAATTGCAGAATTGAAATGAGAGCGGGAAATGACTAATCTATGTTGCTGAAATGAAATTGAAGAATTGAAATGCTAATCTACGCTTGCAGAATTGAAATACTAATCTACGCTTACAGAATTGAAATTGCAGAATTGAAATGAAAGCAGGAAATGTCTGATCTACGCTTGCTGAAATGAAATGAAAGCAGGAAATGTCTAATCTATGCTTGCTGAAATGAAATGAAAGCAGGAAATGTCTAATATACTTTTGTAGAAATGAAATTACAGAATGGAAATGAAACAACTACTCTACTCATGCTGAAATAAACTACTTAGCAGAATGTTGTGGTAGAAAATAGAAGAAAAGCAGTAATCACAAATACTCTGACGCTTCCCTGGAAATGGCGCCAAAAAAGGATGGTGGGCTCTGGTATTGCAGCAATGATGTTGCAACTCTTGGGACTCTCTTCTTTACATTTATCAACCCGGTAGTTCATAACAAACTTGGAAGCGACATTGTTGTATGCACAATTACTAGCTCTTATTGCAGGCTGTCACTTGATAAGCTGGCACAAGTTCGCTAGGAGATCAAGCCAACTTATATGAGTTCTCAGAAGAAGCTTTTAATTATAATGGAATAAAGCTAACTCAAAAGAGGCTATTCTACTTGCAGAAGAAGGATGAAAGCTTAAAGGAAATGCAAACCCTAACAAACCCTCGTTTTACCCACTAACCCTACTTTTGCAAGAAAAAGAGATGAAACTACTGAAATGAATGTCATGGACTACTGTTAAGGTAAAATGCATGTACTTAAGCTACTTCTGAAGAAAAATGTGGAAGAAGCATATTTTTGCACTTTTGCCAATTTTATGTAGAATTATTATGGATGTGTTTGAACTATTTGATTGTGCAGAGGTTTGGTGGCGAAAGGAGATAGATTTGGTTGTTGCAGATGATGAGGAAGGTGTGGAGAGGACCTAAGGAGTCCCTAGCACCCTTTTTGAGAATTCCATTGCGATCAAGTTTCGAAAAATTACTCGCATAAACTTCTACAGGAAGTCTGCAGGGGATCTACAAGAAGTCTACAAGAAGTTCTACAGGAGCAGGCCAAAAGTGATTTTTGAAGGTTTGGAGGAGGAAAAATGGTAGGAAAAGGAAAACTAAGGTTGGATGAGGGTGTTAGAGGGTCTAGGACTCTGTCAATGAAGATCAAACATGAAGGCAATGGTTGGATTGGTTTAAAGGATAAGAAAGTGATTGTGCACAAAAATATAGAAATTAGGGCTATTTGGGAAAATGTGGCGAATGAGTGGAGAAAACCTTGAGAAATAGACTGGAGTAGGTTGGGGGATGAGAGGATGATAAGCTGGGATGCTATTTGAGTGATCTGCACACCTGCATCTACAAACTGTTTCAAGGAGAATTAAAAAAACAGATATTTACCTACTTTAACCTAATTCTACCCTAAAAAAACAGAAAAGTGTTGAACAGAATTTTATGGACAGGAAATGATGCAAGAAAGCTATGAAAACTGAACAAGGGAAAATCCAAGCATGTAAATACAACTGATATCAATTTCTCCAACTCGAATTCACACACTATCGATTGCAATGGAAAGCAAAAACTGTGTTTTGGTGGCAACAAGAGTGCTTTGGTCTCAATTCATGGTCCCAAGGAGGGAGAAAGGAGCTCAAAGCCTACTTGGTAGCCTTTTTGTGGATCTTTTCTATTATTGCAACAAACTAACTAATCAACCTGAAGCAAGAACAACTATCCTAATCATCAAAAACAACCTAAGTAATGAATCAAGATTTAATCTAAATAACAGAAATTATTTCATGAATGCAAGAAGAAGACACATATAAATACAAGAACGAGGTATTGGGCACTTGGGTTGGGCCCAAACCCAAGAGCTACAGCCCCCTTAGAAAGATTAGTTCTGGTTCAAGGCTAAATTCATCTTCATTGATAAAAAAAATACTAGTCATATCACAAAATTGTTTACAGAAAGAGCTTGAAAATGAGATGAATGTAGAGTTGCACTAAAGTACAAAAATAGACTATTCAATAGCTAACCTACTGAGGCATAAGGCCCTCTTATTTATACAACTTGAGGGCTCCCAACATTCCTGCTAAACTTTAGGAACTTGGCTATCAAAACTTGCAGATAACAACAACTTCATTAGACCTGCTCAGCTGCCCTGTGATCATCGATGTGGTGGCCTTTGAACTCTAAGCTGCTGGTGGATAACTTGAGGAAGGGGCCATTAATGCAGGAGATACCCTTCCTATAAGTCCTCAACTTGGTTTCTTTGAGTTTTTGTTGTCAATCTGCTCATAAATGTCTGGTCTTGGTCCAAAAATGTCCAAAAATCTGCAAGAAACACTCATTAGACTTCGTGGCAAAATGACTATCCCCATTCACTCAATTAACATAAAAATATTTAAAAAATGCAAAAAACTATGAAGAATGGTGGATTAAATGGAAACAATAGGCAAAATGAGCCCATATAGTTACCCATTTCTGGGGCTCATCAATAATTTTACCACTCAAACTACCACAATTGGAAAGTTTCAATAGGCATTGATATGTAGTAAGCACTATTAGGAATACACACATTGTCGTCTTAGTGTATTCCTATCGCTTTAAGCCAACTCCTAGAAAATTCCATGGGTGGTATCCCTAAACACAACAACTCAAGCAAGAAATGATAAACCAATGAAACATATGGAAGAGGTAAGAGTTAGTTAAATAACCAAATCTTAATCTGATTTATGATGACAAATTAATATTGCAGACCGACGACAAAAAGGTACTTAATATGTTAGGAAAATGAGCTTAAAACACCACAAATTGAATATGGTGTGTTCTTACCTCAATTGAAGAGGATGGAGTTGTTATACTTGTTATAAATAGTTGTAAGAAGACAAAATATTTTTTGTTCAAACATGTAACTTTAATATTTCTTAAAAGTGTAGCAGACCAACAAGCATAGGGATATTTCATGGCCCAAAAAATAGCCTTTAGTGGACCTTGTAGGTTTTAACCCTGTACAGAAATTACCTGCATACGAATTCTAAAACAAAGGAAATAAACAATGCGAGAGCATAACACATAAAACACATATGCACAGAGATTTTCCCTTGGATCCCAAAACTGGGACTACCAGCTTGATTTTTCATTATGTTCCTTTCAATTTTACAATACATATTTATACATGCTGAAGCATCCAATAACATGGACCAAAAACCATCACGTCCAAAACCATGGGTAGTCGTGGAAAGAATATAACACAACCCAACAATCTCCCACTTGTTGTTTTCTTTCCACAGGAGAGCTTAGTCATTTTTCCAGCCCTGAAATGCGCATTGTTTCTCTACACCAAGAGAACTTCTCAGAGCTCACAGATTTTTTCAATGCATCTGTAGTATTCTTCAAAGTGTCCACCTTTACCAGCAACACATTTTTGTCTTCTATCATATCCCTCACAAAGTGATATTGAACATCAATGTGCTTTGTCTTTGAATGATAAGCAGGGTTCTTTGCCAAGAAAATTGTGCTTTGGCTATCACAGTCTATCCTTATAGCTCCCTGTACTAACCCCATACTTGAACACATTCTCTGAAACCAAACTGCTTCCTTGCTTGCATGAGTGGCTGTCTTGCATTCTGCCTCTGTAGTTGATAGTGCCACTACAGATTGTTTCTTACTCATCCAATTGACTGCACCTCCAAATAGCTTAAACACATACCCACTTGTAGATCTTCTCTGATCCAGATCTCCAGCCTAGTCTGCATCAACAAAGCCACGGATATCCAACACTCTGTCCAATCCTGGTCTTCCTTGGTAGCACAAACCATAATCACTAGTGCCACGCAAATATAAAACCGCTTCCACTATGTCCAGTGCTCCTTCCCTGGTTTTGACATAAACCTGCTAATACCCACTGCATGTCAAATGTCTGGTCTAGTACAGACCATGGCATACATCAAGCTACGACTGCACTTGCATATGGAAATGGGACATGTCCTCTTCCTCTTCTTGTGTCTTGGGACATTGTTCACAGATAACTCAACTACAGGAATAGGACCTTCACCGGTTTACTACCTGCATATTAAACCTCTGCAATATTGTCTCGACATACTTCCTCTGGTTTAACCAGAGCTTCCTCTTTGCCCGATCTCTTTTAATTTCCATGCCCAAAATATAGTTTGCAGCACAAAGATCTTTCATGTCGAATTTGGAGGACAATTGGGTCTTCAAATCCTGGATAATTTCTTTGTCATTTCCAACCAGCAACATATCATCGACATACAAGACCAGATAAATAACATGGTCACCAATTAATTTAAAATACACACAGTGATATGCTTTGCTTCTGGTGAAGCCAAGTCCCGGTATAAATGTATCAAATTTCTGATACCACATCCTTGGTGATTGTTTTAAACCATACAGAGATTCTTTAACTTGCATACTAGTTCTCTCTTACCCTTCACCGCAAAGCCTGTAGGTTGCTTCATGTAGATTTCCTCTTCAAATCCCCGTGAAGAAATGTTGTCTTCACATCCATCTGTTCTACCTCAAAATCAAAAGCAGCAGCAACAGATAAAAGTAATCTAATAGAAGTTACCTTGGCAACAGGAGAAAAAATATCACCAAAATCAATTCCCGCACCTGGGAATAACCTTTTGCTACCAACTGAGATTTGTATTTCTCCACCTTCCCTTCTGCATTTGTCTTCTTCTTGAACACCCATTTGCTGCCAATGGGTTTCTTCCAACCGGCAACTCCATCAGATCCCAAGCCTCATTTTTGTGCAAAGATGCCATTTCATCAACCATGGCCTCTTTCTAGAGTTTTCCATCCTCTGAATCCAATGCTTCCTTCACAGTTCTGGGATCATCATCAGTGACAGACAAAGCAAAATTTGAACAGAAAGCAGATGGACTACACCTTTCTGGCTGCCTTCTTTCTCAAACTGATCTTCTCATAGCCGGAGTTTGTGTCTCTTCATCTTCTGATTCCTCCTCTGCTACAGAGTCTGATTCTTCCTCCTTTAGTTCAAACTCTGTCTTCACAGGTTTCTTTAGTTGTACTTCATGTTTAATAACATCTTTCACTTCTCTAAACACTACATCTCGAGTGTACACAACCTTCCGTGTGACTGGGTTCCAAAGCTTATAACCCTTTAAACCATCCTTATACCCAATAAAGATGCACTTTTCAGATTTACTATCCAACTTGGTTCGTTTCTCCTTCGGAACATGTACATATGCATCACATCCAAATACCCTCAGATGTGAAAGAGAGGGTTTCTTACCAGTCCATACTTCTTGTGGACTCTTATCCTCCAACGCTGATGAAGGTGACCTGTTGACCAAGTAACATGCAGTATCCACTGCCTCTGCCCAGAATTCCTGTCCTAACCCGGCACCACTGAGCATGCTTCTTGCCCTTTCTATCAACGTCTTGTTCATTCTTTCTGCGACTCCATTTTGCTGAGGCTTATATGGAGTAGTCTTCTGCCTTGCTATACCACACTCCTTACAAAATTCTTCAAATTCCTTGTTGCTGAATTCTCCACCATTATCTGTCCTCAGTACCTTTATCTTCTTCTTTGTCTGATTTTCCACCAGAGCCTTAAATTCTTTAAACCTGTCAAAGACTTCAGATTTCTTCTTAAGGAAATATATCCATGTATTCCTTGAGAAGTCATCTATAAATGATACATAGTACACAGACTTACCCAATGATGGAACTTTCCACAGGTCCAAACACATCACTGTGCACAAGCTCTAATATTTGTTTCGTCCTCTTACCACCAGAGGGGAAACTCACCCGATTCTGCTTCCCATATACACAATTTTCACAAAAATCAAAATCCAGAGAGCTATTACTCATACCTTCTACCATACCTTACCATGAAGTATTCAAAGGCCCTTCTCTCCAATATGTCCAAGCCTTTGATGCCACAACATGGTATTTTCTCCAGAGACCACTAGATTTTCTACTCCATTTTCAGGAACCATAGAACTATTGCACCCGTCAACAACAGTGCTACCTTGCAGCTTGTACAAGAGTTCCAATCCGAACTCCCCGCATCAATACCAGTGCTCCTCGAACCATCTTGCAGGTATCCTTCTCGAACACTGTCTTTACACCTGCATCATCCAACTTGCTTACAGAAATCAGATTTCTGGCCAACGCAGAATATGCAAAACACCCGGAAGGGTTCTAACCCTTCCACCTTGCAACTTCAACTTTACTTTTCCGCGACCAATGATTCTAGCCTTCCTATCATCTCCCTAAGAAGACATCACCACCATCATTTTTCTCATACTCGTAGAACCACTCTCTATGGGGAGTGAAGTGAAAGGATGCACCTGAGTCAATCAACCATGCCTCATGATCTACATGTGTACTTGAAGAAGCCAAGTACACATCCCCACTTTCATCTAAGGTGGTTTTCGCCTCTACAGAAGGAGCATCATCAGATCCCTTTCCTTTATCAAGAGCTTTAAATTTACACTCCCTTCTGAAGTGCCCTTCCTTTCCGCATTTCCAGCACACCACCTTTGTAGGTTTTCCTGGAGATTTAGATCTCCCTCTAGATTTAGATCTCCCACTCGATGACT
>APFE031130150.1:39673-75934 GCA_000404065.3 Pinus taeda
TTTATAGTTAAGACTAATTGCAAATTTACCAAAAATACAATAAATTTTGAGATATATTTTTTGGTAAATAAAATGATTGTAAATTGTTGGAGTAAGGCTATGATCATTCTTCCACAAGAGTCAAGGATAGGGCATTATGTCCTCTATTGATTTGGTATGATATGGATCTCAATATTAATGTTTTGTTTTTTTTAAGTGATATTGTGAATATTTTTGGCAAAGAATAGATTTAAATTCAAGAAAGTTGTGAGAAACATTTTAAAATATCATTTTCAATTAACATATATATATAGTTTAGGGAAAAAAATCATTTACATATAAATATATATAGTCCAAAAGAGACATGTAATCTACATGTGTTACTTCATTACATGCATTCATAAGAGCCAAAAGACCTGCTACCTTGCAAGTAATACATAAAAGTGTTCCAAAATACGCAACATTGTTAGCATAATCATAATATATCGGTACCGCAGTTATCCATGGAACTGTAAGCCAAAAACTGTCACTAATGCATATTTTAAAATTGATGTTGAGGGTCACCCTGTATGAAAGGATGATGATAATATTCATAATTATCTTCACCTCTATTTTCCTTAATCAACCATCTCTCGTGATCTTGTTCAAGACATATCTTAGATAAGTGATCTACTTGTTGATTCCACTCCCTATAGATATCAAAACAAGAGAAAATTCCAAATCTGTCTTTGATACGTAACACCTCCTCAACTAAAGGTAAAAGATGAGGGTTTTGACACCTCTGAACCCATTTAATCAAATTGCTTGCAATAAAAGAGTCCTTAAACACCTAAAAACAAGGACAAACTTTTTCCTTGGAAAAAATAAACAGTTGCTTAAGTGTCATGAGTTCAACATAATTATTTGATCCCCTTCCCAAACCCATTTCTAAGGTGAAAAAATGTTTCTCGGATAAGTAAAAATAACTACCCCTCCCCTGCCAAACATCTTATTTCCTCCCCTTGAGAGGCCCCATTAAAAAATTTCATCTTATCCTTGGGTTAGGCCCACCCCGAGAGCTCCAAATACCTCTTTTATTATTTAATATTAGTGTTATGCATCTATTTACTTTTGCAAGCATTTGTAATGGTTACCTTTTTATAGCACTCATACATGGTTAATCAGAAAATTGTAATGAGAAATTCTCTCGTACAGGTTATCTGAGCATTTGGTTGTAGTAGTTACATCATTTATTGTCATTTCCAACCTTCATCTACTTCATTTCCTTTGTTTCCAAGCATTTGTTGTTTATTTTTTATTGTTCATTGCTTTCTTTTATTGTGTAACCAATTATGCAACTACATGAAACACACTAAGCTTAGTTTTGTTAGGTTAAAATTGCAATGGATTGTCTTGAATCTTTAAAGGGTTGGTTTCCTCGTTGTCTAACTTCTCCATAGCTTCCTTGCTTCTCACTATCACATTTTGCTTGGTTAATTGCTCATTGGACTATCTCATGTAGCAAAACAATGACTCATGTAATAGTTCATAACCAACCCTTCGTTCTCACTCAGTTTTACAAAAAAATTGTGATTTGGCCTCTTCAATATAATACAACACTCTTGGAACCCTGATAATGGAACTTGGAGGTATAAAGACCATGTAGATGATTTTGATTGATTTGCTTTAGAAACTACTTTTTCCTGCAATTTAGGGTTTTCAATTCACAGCCTTCCATTTCAACGGTGTGTTTTCATTTCCTTCAACATTGCATAGAAGTGTGCAAGTATTATTTCATTTCATTATAAACAATATAGAAGTATGCAAGTGTGCTTTCTTCCAACATAAGTAGCTTAGGTTTGCATGTTGTTTTCCTTTAAGTAAGTCATTCCTTGCAATTATATTTATCATGTAGTGTAGATTAATTAACTTGGTCTATGTACATCTAGCTTTCATTCTAGTGTTTTTGCCTACATAAAAAATCAATAAGAGAAAGAGAAAGTGCATGTTGCACATATAGTGTTGGCCCCTCTTAAGTTTGTATGAACATTGGGTAGATAATTAACGTTGAGACCCTTGGGGGTTGCAACATTGTTGTTGCAATACTGAGGCCAACACTTTTTGGCATTGTTTCTAGGGAAGTACCAAAGTATTTATTACCTTTTTCTTTAGTTTATTTCTCTTTCTTTCATTTCATCTCTTGCAAAAAGAAAAAATCACATTAGCATCTTCTTTTCAGAAAATAAATTAAAAAATAATAATAATAAAGCACATTCTTTTCCTTTCATGCCTCGAAAAATTAGGGACAAGACAAGATTTTTTTACCATAAAGCCCCAGTTCTACTAGCATCCAACCCTTTTCAATTGATTGTGAGCCTCCTACCATGTCCACAGGGACCTTTGAGGCCCTTTTTAGTAAGAAACCAAGGATCTTTGAGGAGCTTACATAAGGAGAAATACATTCACATCCCACCAACACTATGGTTGAAGATATATAACCATAAGTGTTCACATTTGCCATTAGAGAAACATATGGAGAAGCTAGAATGAAAAACATTATTCCAGTTGTGCTCCCACACTTCTATGGTTTGATTATAGAGAATATTAACACTTTTATGTTTTATTTTGTTATGGTGTGCAGGATTTATGATTATACAACTTATGAGTTGTTGATAGTGTTGGACCTGCTAGCATTCAGGGGATTACCCTAGTGTGAAGTCCCAACTAGACCTCACACTGTATGGTGTAGGATTCCCATCCAGTACGATGGACCGGTTGCCATTATCTTAAATATATGCCTTAGTTCTTGCTTGTCAACACATGAGAGTGGTTTGCTTTGTCTTCAAACAATAGGGTTCGCGTTCCTGGTGAGTGTTAGTGTTACTTGTGTCAAGGTTCTTTCACTGTAGAGGGAGAGGGTGGAAGTGAGTCTCTAGTTGAAAGGGAAGTGTCCCAACTCTATCAAAGACACAAAACACATCAAGACATGTGCACCTTCCAGTAGAGTAGTCCACCTGGATGTGACAGTCACAAACACACAATGAATAGATACCATGTACAACACCCAACAGAATAGTCCACGCGAGTGTGACAGTCATTATAACAAGTTTATGGGAATGGTTTTGTCAAGTGTTTGGTGAGGTAGCCCACATGGGCAAGACATCATTAATGACTTATCCAACACATTTTCATAAGAATATGTATTAGAACAACCAAAATAGTTCAACTGTATTAACACGAGTTAAAGAAACATGCATTACAAGTGTTCAAAGAATAGTCTTACAAATAATCACAATACAGTGTGAAAATGTGTTGGCCTTAATAGGCTTCTAAATTAAGTGAAGTTCCAAGACACATCGGTACACCATACATCACTAACTCTGTAAGCGAGGTGTTGGAGCCATTACTCGCTCCTCAAAGAAAATATTACAGACACTCAAGGCTATGTGGGAGGAGCTAAGGTGAAAAGTCTTTTGCATGGACAAAGGAGGGATATTTATAGCTAAGGGTAAATCTAGCCCTTATGAATGTTCGACTTCCCTCGTGACTATTTGACTTTCATGACTTTTCAACTTTGCACGACTCTTCAGATTACATGTGGGTCTCTTGGACTTCCATGTTATATTACATTTATTTACAACAATATGGCCCACAGTAGTGATGTCATCGATATAAATCATGACGTGACTTGACACAATAGTGCTGGTATGTTCATGTTGTTGATGGTGTCCATGTCAAGTTGTAGTGCTACTGAGTGATGGATGTGCTCTTGGTGTATCGTTCCTTCACCTCTGCATGGAAAGGTTTGCAGACTCTTTGGTGGTATTGGTGTTTGCTTGATATTTCATGTGCACACCTCTCCTTCGCTTGTACTTTGGCATGCTTCATGTGTTCATCCATTCGCAAAAAAATCTCCTCGCATGTATTGTCTATTCGCGAAAAAAACCCCTCACATACATTGCCTGTTTGTGAAAAAATCTCCTAGCATGCATTGTTTGTTCATGAAAAAAACTCCTTGTGTGCATTCTTCATTCGTCCGTTCGTGAACAAATCTCCTCGCATATGCTCTCCTTACTCATCTCGTTCATCGACGTATCATGTCTCATCCATGTACATGTATCTGCAATCACTCATGATGAGACGACATCAAATCCATAAATATCCTAGTCTAGAAAGATGCATTATCTTTTGCCTTCGAATGCAAGTGACTGGGAGAGAGGACAAGGCTCTTGAAACTGAGCAAGGCATATTTCAAGCTCGAATGCAAGCTCTGGGCACTACTGGTGAAAATTGCATCAAAGTCATTGGGAGACAGAGATGGAAAATCCTTATCAATAGTGACTGTCCTCAAGATCTATCTCGACTAGAGGGCAGATCTGCATAAATTTTTTAGGGAAGAAATGTAAGCATCAGAGGGGGTTGGCAGCAAAAACTATGCAATTCCTCCTAGGAGCTAGCAGCGAGCTGGAGGAGGCTTGCTAGAAAAAAAATGCACAATTTTTTCAGGGAGCTAGCAGCAGGCTGCAGGAGTGCTGCTGGAAAAAACTGTGCAATTGCTAAGGGTTTTCCTATTGAACATCCCCATGCAGTTTCTGCACTAAGCGGGATGTTGGGCATCTTGGTGACCGCTCATGAAAACTGCACAGTTTTTCGGGCGAGCAACAAGTCGATTGTCTGGTGACTAGCTAGAAAAACTACACAATTTTTTGAGGGAGACAGTGATGGACACAAGGTTTTTGTCTACCATGTCTGCGCAATTTATTCAGTCAGCGGAGCAGGCATGCTTTGTAGCTTTTGTGCAAGTTTTTAGGGCAGTGAGTCCCGGGGTCACTGCCCGGTCAAACTCTCTGGTTGACCAACTGGAGGGTTGGTTGATTCGCTTGTGGGCAACGCAAATTAAGATGGCTTGCTAAGAAACTTCTGCATTGTTCTAGGTGACAATCGATCCCATCGATTCTAGGATTGCGCAGTGTAGGTTGCCTAGGAGACAACCTCGAGCTCTGTGTAATGATGGGTAGCAGTACATGTTCATTAAGGGTTGAAACTGCACAATGCAACTCATCGAGGTTCCGGTCATTGGAGGTTGATCCGGTCGTTAGAACTTCAGAAAAAGGACTAAGTGTGTGAGTGAGTCAATTTTTGCATACATGACCTTATGAACACACACTCAACATGACTCGACGACAAGACACCTCAAACCATGAAGACAACGTATACTCATTGTGACTGACCAATGATGCAAGCGATAAGAACAACACTTGGGATAGATCATTGAATGATCGCGATCATGCTAGTGCATACAACTTTGTGTTTGAGTGCGACAAATGTTTACATAGCCAATACAACTTGTACACATGAAGCGGGACCTTGTGCATGGCCAGAACATGGCTGCAAGCATGACATTGTGACCAACATGCAAAAAGTTGTCCGTTGAACGGTCAAGCGAGGAGGGTACAAAGACTCAACACGAGCTCACGGGATGAACCCAAGTACTTTCAAACATCACGGAATAACCTAAGGAAGGCTCTGAAATTGAATGCAAGCCAAAATTTTGGAGGGTGTTGCAGCCACTACAAGACTTGGTGACACACTAGTTGAATTCCATATTCTTTGTTTTGATTCATTGATAGCATAGGGTCTTGGTCTTTGAGGGAGTATTGAATCGGTGTGCAGGTTACTTTGGCTTCCCCGCTTACCCCATGGATATACATGGTTCACCTTTCGCCAACTCAGTCAAACACAACACAATTTTTAGCTTGATCACAGTATTTCGAAATCAGGAAGGGTAGTTTGGCTCGCGAGTTAAAATTTTAAGAGTATAAGTTTTCATTTCTCATGTTTCTCTATTGCTAGAAGTCCTAGACAGTACCCCAGCATAGTCATGTAGGAACATATGCATTGCTCCATTGCTAGTGAGCCTGGTCATTACCCCGGTGGAGTTGCACGCTCCACCTCTCTGTGAAAGAAGCCGCTCTTCCAAGGAACTTACAAATATTTTCCAAGGATGAAATGATGATTGTGATCCTACAAAATAACTTACATCAACCATTTAACCCAATCCTACAGCAAGAAATTATCAAATACTAAATGTAGAAAAAGAAATAAACAAGAACAAGAGATGCATGTGAATAAGAAGTGACAAGAAGAAAAGAAAATGATACAAATGGGCTCTGAGGCTCCTGGGATGGCCAAGCCCAAGGAAACTCAGATTCCTATGGAGGAGACCAAGACTTAGAAGCTGAACATGACACCAATCTTCATTATTTCCATCAATACAATTACATCCCTGCAATAAAATACAATGGAGCTGCAAAAATATGATTTCTCTCCACAAGAAGACTAATAAAAATCTCCCCCTAGAGGAAAATTCGACTTGGTACTTATACAAAATGTTTAGGAATCATTCCAAATGAAAGGAGGAAGCTTTCCCCACCAAAATCCCTTGATTAGTGAATTTGGTTCCCAATACTAGGAAGTTGCATTAAATGGCAGGGAACGCGTTCCTAGATTTTCTCAATCATTGGAGTTCCACAATTTGTGCCATAATTCCATAATATCTTGTTCATTTATTATTTAATATTGATCCTCCTGTAGTAGGGAGAAAGTCCCTAAATTATATCTTCCTCCAAATCTCCATAATTTACCCAATATTCTCATAATATTCCACAAAAATAAATAACGTTAGGCACAAATATGCAATTATTCATAAACCTTCCTAATGAACATATTAAATTTAAAAATACATTATCTAATGCAAAAAAAGAGGTTTAATTTTCCGAATGATGGTCTGATGGGCCTTAATTTATGTTTAATTCAAAGGCATGGGCCTTAATTTATGTCTAATTTAAAGGCCCATCATGTTGCAGCTGCTACAACATGAGCATAAGCTCAAATTGTTCCCTTCCACCCTTGAGGATGCAACCCTTTGATGATTCATGAGCCTATAAGGGAATAACAGCCCCACATGGGAACAAATGCAGAAATCCTTCAACAACAAATATCTGGATTACTGCAGAGCAAGGGATACTAGAGATGAAATATTCAAAATCATCCAAGGAGAAAATGAATATTTGGAATAATTTGAGGAGAGATTCAAACGAAGTTATAGAAGGGTGCATAATTGCAAGTTATATCCAGAATCCTTGAAGCTAGTTATACTACAAGTTAGGGAATATTTAATGGAATAACTTAACTTACTAGCCAATGAAGACATATATCAGCTCACTTAAGATGATATCAAATGAGTATTCAAAAATTATTTAAGAGCTACTAAAAAAAGAGATAGAGTGCGCAAAAGCTTGGCAAGTCCTTCTTACTCCTCCCATATTACTAAAATTGAAATAGGAGGTATGTTACAGGACATGAAGACCAAGATATTACATGCATTTTCCATCCATATGGACACTTCACAAATAAAAAAGAAACAATAGGAAGAATAAAAGGCATTAGCTATATTTTTCCCTCAATGCACTAAAAGACATCATAGAAATGAATGTCCTTTAAATATCATAGAAGTATCCTTTGTATGTGACGAGAACCATTCCACTGATAAATGTCCAATCTTTTAGGTCTGAAGGTTGTTTCCATGCAGTAGAAGGGAGAATGGAATAGTTGTGATTTGTCAACCAAAAGAGGCCACAAGCTCCAAGGCAATTCCAACAAGGTATGAAGTTCCCTTAGAAATAGATAAGTTGATGAAGATGATTTAATTGATACTTTTCTACAAAACCAATACCCTACTACCATAGATATTGATGGGATAAGAGAAGAATCATCCCTATGGTAGCCTAGTTATTCCCAAGACATTCCATGGAAATATTTTTTTAATGTTGGTTTTGAGCACAACAACATAAAAACAATAGAAATAAACCTCTCTAAAACACTAAAAATCAGCCCTTACTTTTAGCAGATAAAGAGGACCAACTGCTCACATTCTTAAAATAAGATATTTTTTCATTTGCATACGACTACAAGGGAATGAAGGAGTACATCTTTCTATGTGCAATAACCTTATATACGTTATGGAGGATCATAAACCTATTCACCATCCACAAAGAAGTATGAACCCTACATTGAAAGATATTTAAAGTAAGAATTGAAGAAATTATTAGATGCAAGATTCATTTATCCGATATCATATAGTGAATGGGTGTCTCCACTAGTTATTATCCCCAAGAAAAATGGCAATTGGAGAATCTATGTTGACTACAGAGAACTTAACAAGGTCATGAGGAAGGATCACTTCCCCTTGCGCTTCATTGACCAAGTCCTTGATGTGCTTACAGGGAAAAAGTTTTGCTTAGTTTTGGATGGATTCAATGAGTGAAACTAGATTTAGACTAGTCCTAAATATCATGACAAACCATTTCACATGTCCTTGGGGGATTTTTTCTTATTGAGTCCTCCCATTTGGCTTGTGAAACGCCCTTGCCACCTTCCATAGGGTTATGATTAGTATATTCTTTGATCTTGTGCATGACTCAGTATAACTTCACACCTTATGGGGATGATTTCCAAGAGGCTCTATCAAACCTAAGCAAGGTCTTGCAGAGCTGTGAGGAGATGAATCTCTCTTTGAGCCATGAAAAGTGCATATTCCTAATGAATGAGGGAATTGTTCTAAGACATTTTCTCTCCTCAAAATGAATCCAAGTGGATCTTGATAAGATATCCATCATAAAAAATGTTCTTGTTCTTCAAAATCAAAGATATGTTAGAAGCTTCTTAGCCCTTACAGGATATTATCAAATATTCATAAAATATTTCAATAATATTGCTTCGCCTGTATTTTCATTACTAACCAAAGATGTTGATTTCTGTTAGACAAGTCCATGTCAAGAAGCATTCGAGTGTATAAAAGGAAAGCTAATGCTATTACTTGTCTACATAGTTCTAAATTGGACCTTTCCCTTTCACATTCAATAGATGTGTCATACATGGGAATTGGGGCAAATTTAGGACAATTTTAAGGTAAACTCCCCTATGCAATTTATTTCATCAACAAAAATCTATCCAAGGTTGAATTAAAGTATACAATAATTGAAAAAGAGTTCCTCGTCATTGTACATTATTTAACAAATTTATACATTACATCACTGGTTACCAAGTCTTTGTGCATACCGTCTATGCAACAACCAAGCACTTAATGAATAAACCAAATGTGAATTCTCACATAATTGGCTGGTTATTACTGTTGCAACAGTTTGAGTTGACTATTGTTGACAAACCCGAAAAAGAGAATGTTGTTACAGATTTTATGTCAAGACTAAACTTCTCTGCAGATGGAGGTGATAGATGACAAGTACCTATATGAGCATATTTTTTCAATCTCATTTCTATATCCATGGTTTGTTGACATTACCTATAATTCAGCTACTAGCCAATGCCTCATCACTTATATTCAAAGGAGAAAAGTAAGATTGTCAGAAGAAGAAAAATAGTGCCTCCAATACTCAGATTGGGGGAAACCTCTTCAAGTTGAGCCCTGATAAGATTCTAAGAAGATGCATGAGGGAGGATGAAGTCTATTACATTCTCTCATCTAGCCATGATGGGCTTTGTGGGGGCTATTTTGTTGTAAAAAGGACAACTTACAAAACCTTGTAAGCAAGATACTTTTGTCCAATCCTTCACAAAAATGCCCAAAGTTACATTACATAATGTGATAAGTGTTAAAGGATGGGAAAGCCTACTTGGAAGGATGAAATTTCCCTTCAACCTCAAGTGTCTTCTGATCCATTTGAGAAGTGGGGAATGGACATAATTGGCCCTGTTAATCCCAAATTTGTGCATAATAAGTACATCACTAAATGCACTAATTACCTAATCAAGTGGGCTAAAGTGAAGCCAACAATAGAATAAAAAGTTGTTGAGTTTTTAATGAAAAATATCTTCTACAAGTTATGTTTTCCAAGAGAATTGGTGACAGACCAAGACTCCTAGTTCACCTCTAATTTGATTAAAGGGATAATGAAGTAACACCACATTCACCATCGGAAGTCCACTCTATACTACACCGAAGCAAATGGGCAAGTAGAAATCATGAACAAGACATCATAGAGCACTCTTACCAGAGTGATTAGTGGCAGCAAAAAGGATTAGATAGAAAGGCTTGTTAAGGCCACTTAAGCCTACAACACCACTTGGAAACCCACCATTGGTTTCACCCCATATGAGTTAGTATATGGGCAGAAGGCTTTATTGTCAATTGATTTGAGTACAACACACTAAAGATGGTAGCCCAAATTGAAAGTGATTTAACCAAATCATAGGATGATGGGATACAACAATTGAATGCACTAGATGAGTATATAATGCATGCCTTATTACACACTAAAGTAGTCTAGCTATAAAGAAAATCCTGGCATGAAAAATACATTAAAACTAAAGCCTTCTAAGAGGGTGATGGGGCCCTATTTTATGCTTCCAGGTTTAACGGTTTCAAGGGAAAACTCGTGACCAAATGGCTAGGGCCTTATCTAGTTGAGAAGTATTATGATGATAGCTTAGTCAAATTCAAAACTAATGATGAGGAACAAATCCCATTCTAGTGAATGGATATTGGTTAAAGATTTACAAGAATCTCCTCAGTGGGGCTGAGTTTACACATTCAATAAGTAAGGAATTGAATCAAATTAAGAGCATCAAAGCTCCCAATCCATTCAGTCCCTTTCCAATAAGAAAAAAGAGAAAAAGGAGAAAAAATAAAAATAACCTCAAGTGAAAACCTCATTTGAGGCACCTGAGGCAGACTCACTAACTAAAAACCTCTATGAGGCAGTTGGTAAGTTTGAAGAAAAAAATAATAGATCTAGGTGAAAACCTTTGCCAAGGATCCTAGAGTAAGCTCACTGGCTAAAACCATCCATGAGGTGGCTAGTAAGCCCGAGAGAGAGAGAGAGAGAAAGAAAAGAAGCATTTTTATCTCAACTTGATTTATGTGTAGGTGTCTCAGGATACAACAATCAAGTCAAGTAGTCTAGCCTGCAGTACAGTCCAAGTCATCATCCTAAGAAATTCAAGAGGTCCTAAGTGAAACCCCAACACCATCTCCCATTTACCTTCATTATCGACAACATCAATCATCACATACCATCTCCTTCCCATATTTTTCTATAATTTCCCTTAATTTCTACAAGAAAGTCTTGTATTGTTACAAGAAATCCCAATTTTAAGAAAAAACTATAGATCGGGGAAATCTTTAGAATCTGATCTAAGGAAAGACAACAGGGGAAACCTAGCATTTAATTTTTTCATCATCACACATCATAACCTATTTTTTCCCTTATTGTTTTCCATCTTTCACTGTGCAGCAACCCAATTTCTCCATTTTCTCCATCATAGTCACAGCAAAAACCCTCTCCATCAACATGACCTCCTTTCCCATGAATTATCAAATCACCCTGCCACTTCAAAATATTTTTTTCATTGAGCATGAGGGAATTTTGTGCCTACTACAAGATACTACATAGCCATATAGCACACTAGATAAATCATGCAAGCCCGGGCTCTAGATTAGCATAATTTTTCTTGAAAAATACCACACCATCTAGCAACATCAACAACTCCAAAAACTCACTCCAACTTTGATAAAAGAGGCATGAGAAGCTACAGGATCCCTTGTAGGTTGCTATATGATTGAATATTCACTACAAAACACGTTGAAGGCATCTGCAAATTGACAAACAACACCCTCCAACACCATGAAAAATAAAGGTAAGGTATGAAACCTATAGCACTACTTTGTGAATTTATTCGAGCATAAGGAAAAATGTATTTTGTCCAAAAGGGACAATTTAAATAGCCCAATTTAACTAGCAATGGTCTCAACCAATTTAGTAGTTGAACTCATTTAATTAGGGCAAACCTAGCATTTAATTTTTTCATCAACGCACATCAAAAACCTATTTTTCCCCTATCTTTTCGCCATATTTCACCCTGCAACAAACCAATTCCTCCATTTTTTCCATCATAGTCACAACAAAAACCCTCTCCATCAACATGACCTCCTTTCCCATGAATTATCAAATCACCCTGCCACTTCAAAATACTTTTTTCATTGAGAATGAGGGAATTATGTGCCTACTACAAGAGACTACACAGTCTTATAGAAGACTACGTAAATCATGCAAGACCGGGCTTTATATTAGCATAATTTTTCTTGAAGAATACCACACCCTCTAGCAAGATCAACAACTCAAAAAACTCACTCCAACTTTGATAAAAGAGGCATGAGCAGCTACAATATCCCTTGTAGGTTGCTACATGATTGATTATTCACTAGAAAATACGTTGAAGGCACCTACAAATTTACAAACAGCGCCCTCCAACACCATGAAAAGTAAAGGTAAGATATGAAACCTCTAGCACTACTTTGTGAATTCATTCGAGCACAAGGAAAAAAGTATTTTATCCAAAAGGGACAATTTAAATAGCCTGACTTAACTAGCAATGGTCTCAACCAATTTAGTAGTTGAACTCCACTTTATCTAAAAAAATCTCATGTGTGAGAAAGGAAAATAAGACAAACCACTGATATTTCAAGAAGGTGGCTATTGTTGTTAATGATGGGAAGTTGAGGGAATCCATCACGAAGATTTATGTGGGTAGGTGGGCTAGTTCAATGTTGTGCGTTAAGCCCTCCATCTCCACCACTTGAACATGTCATTCATTATCTACTTAAACCATGAGTTAACTTGAGCTCACCACTTGTCCTAATGTTTATGTTGTGAATGCAAAGGGCCATACAAAAACCACGATGAAAGTGCCTAGTGCTATAGGAAGTGAAGCTATAGGTTGTAGCGCTACAAGAATCAGGTTGCAGATCTACTAGAAACAAGTTGCATAATGTTATAGGAGACAGAGGGTTTGCTATAAGAACCCGATTTTCTGTCAAAATGTCTCATTGAAACCCCTATGCATGTTGTAGAGGTTGGTACTCTCAAATAATAACATTTAAATTCATGCCACCACCTTGATTTAAATGGCATAAGCCTGTTGCATGCTTGTTAATAATTTCTAGCCCAATTTTTCAGAATTCCTGTGTCAAAGGAATAAGGGAAAGAATAGGGTCCATCAATTTTTATTTTTCATACATTTATGTTTCGTCTAATAACAAGAAAATAGTTAATGTTATGCTTCTTTTACAAATTTAGAAAATAGAGTACCCTGCTACCATAAGAAACTCTTTATCTTGTAGCAACATGGATAAAATGCCTTTTTCCTGCTTGTAAAAGGAAATTGTTGAGGTTGTCTATATTTGTGAGAGAACCTATAGAACAAAACCCCAAAGCTTTGAAAGGACTCTACTACACATATTGGGGGGGAATTTTAACAGAAGGGAACCTATTGATACAACCATAAATCACCACCAAAATCCTGAGGTTGTAACCATATTGGAAATTTTTCAATGGTTGCGATTCAATGAAAAATTCATATGGTTCAATGCTTAGATTGTTATATGATTTCAAATGAATTTTCAAAATCATGAAGGTCAAGAACTAGTCACTACAATCAAGGGATTGATGATCTATGTCAGGGATGATTCCATTAGTACAGTCAACATTCTCCCTCAGGGGTTTTAATTGGAACGAGGAAGAAAGACAAGAAGCCATTAATGCTAAGGGAGGATTCTTCTTACCCAATGAGTGGCTTGATGAGGATAAAAATGGAATTAGGAGGGTAAGTCTACCTAGCCCTTGGTATGAGGTAGCTTATCACATTCTCAAATATAATTCTTGTGAAGGTAGGTTGATCATAACATATTGCTATCAATTCATTTTTGTTATATCAACTAAGATTTCAAGCTCACCTTACAATCCATGAGCTACTAAGTGTTCCATACTTCCTTATTCAATTCCTCAACAAAATGAAAACCCAAAACCATCCATAATCACCTCCACCCATGCCATCCTTGTAAAATACCCCTAGATAATGGACATTTGAAATAGAATACAAGTGGAGGCCATCCTCAATTTCAAATACACTTTTAACTTATGAGGGGAGGATATCTCAAGAGATTTCCAAAGAAGATGGAAAGCATTGCCACACAACATGAAAATCAAATAATGTCATTCTCCTAGTCAATTAAATGAAACACTAAACAAGACTCCCTTATTCAAAATGACTATCCAAAGACTTTGAGTCCAATTGATTGAGCTTAAGTTCAATCCACCCTTGTTATTTGGACCCCAACAACATCGAGATCAGGAAGAGGAATCCAAGGAATGGAAATATATCAAAGAAAATGAAAGATACCACCCAACATATACAACCACCTATAACTTAGCATGGGGCGTCGAGCAAGTTATCAAAGAGATGAATGAAATAGAGAAGAGGAGAGAAAAACAGTAAGTTGCTCAAGGATGAGAAACATATCCAATAGGGGGGTATGATGGGATTCCTAAATAGGTAAATCATAAGGCCCATCTATCCACTCCTAGGCAAATAAAAACTATATTAAGCCTACCTTTTGCACTTAATTGCACACTTTCCTATATTAATGGGTTCTTAGGATAGTCAATGAGGTTTTTAATAATTTGTGCCTTAACATGTGTATTGTGTAGGATTTTAAGAGATGTTACGTAGATTTTAAGTAGATCTGGCACTAGAGAAATTCATGGGACTTGCTCCCTATTGCAAGAGAGTCTTAACTTAACTGGTTGAGGGCATTTAATGTCCTTTCTTATTGTTGAAAGGAGGAGTGACAACAATATCCCCTTTTCTAGGGATTTTTGGAGGGAAATGCAGTCCTCCCCTCGAGGAGGCTACTTCCCACTCATATAAAGAACAGGCTCGAGTAGCCTAGTAGGCACATAGATAAGTGTGTGAAGATGGAAGGAAAGTCTAGATTTGTGTTTCTAAGCAAGTTTTGTAATTTTCTAATGTACAAATAGTTTCTCAGTTAATAGAACTGGTATTCTATTTCGGCTCCTAGTTTGGCTCTCCTATAGGAGCCCTAAGCATCCTTGGGTTGGGTCCACCTCAGGAGCTACAAATCCCCCTTATATTATTTAATGTTCATGTTATGCATCTATTTACTTTTGCAAGCATTTCTGATAGTTAACTTTTATAACACTCACGCATTATTAAATAAAAAAAATTAATGAACAATTCTTTCTTACGGGTTATTTGAGCATTTGGTTGCAGTAGTTACATTAGTTAATGTCATTTCTAACGTTCATCTACTTCATTTTCTTTTATACCACACATTTATTATTCACCATTTTCATTTGTTTTGTAACGAGTTTTGCAACTACAGGTAAAACACAACGCTAAGTTTCTTTAGGTTAAACTTGCAATACATTGCCTTTAATCTTTGAACAAGTTTATTTTATCATTGTCTAACTTCTCCATAGCGTCCATGCTTCTCAAACTCGCATTTTGCTTGGTTACTTGCTCCTTGTACTATCTCTTATAGCAAAATTGGGATTTTTGTAACCAACCCTTCATTCTCATTCAATTTCGCAATAAATTCATGATTCAGATTATTATAACGCTCCTATAACCTTGGCAATGGAACTTGTAGGTATAAATAACTTATAGATGCTTTTGATTTATTTGCTTTAAAATTTTGCTTTTTCTAGGAAATTAGGGCTTTCGATTCATTATCTTTCATCTCAACAGTGTGCTTTAATTTCCTTGTAGATAGGATGGAAGTGTGCAAGTGTGCTTTCATTTCATTACAGATAGTATAGAAATGTGCAAGTGTGCTTTCTTCAATTTCAAGTAGCTTAGGTTTTCGTGTCATTTCCCTTTCAATAAGTCATTCCTTGTAATTGTATTTTTCATGTAACATATATTGGTTAACATAGTGTTTGTACATCTAGCTTTCATTCCAATCTTTTCACCTACATAAAAATCAACAAGAGAAAGAGAAAGTGCCTACTACACATACAATGTTTGCCCCACTTAAGTTTGTAGGAACCCTAGGTAGATAATTAAAGTTGAGACCCTTGGGAGTTACAACATTGTTGTTACAATACCGAGGGCCATTAGCTACACCAATAGCTTCATGAATTTAACAATCTCCTAGAAACTCAAACTGTTTCGTAGAAATTTCCTTGGAGAGAATAGGTTTTACCCACTGAACAATCACCTTGTAAAGTATCTTATATTTGCAGTTGCTTAGATAGATTGGTCTAAAGTCATTAAAATTGAATGGATAATCCATATTTGGAATCAGTGCTATGAAAATGGTGTTGAAAGAGGTGAATACCCATCCAACATATCTAGACTCCCCCATAATTCTTAGAAGATCACCTCCAAGTGTCTCATAAAGCCCTAGGAAGAATTCAATGGTCCACCCATTTGGCCCTGGGATTTTAGACTTTTGGAAGCTATGGAGAATCTCTTGTATGTATGTTTTAAACCTATACAAATAATACCTACAAATGAATTCTTAAAAATGGAAAATATGCAATAACAAGAATAAAAATATACAAAGAGATTTTTCTCTTGGAACCCAAAGCTAGGGAAACTAGAATGATTTTTAAATGTATTCATGTTAATGTTATAACCCATTATATACATGCCAAAGCATTCATCAACCCCCCATCCATTAACATTGTATTAGAAGATAATCGTAGTTCCTTTAACCAAAGCTACAAAACCACCATTTTTTTTAATTAGGGTGTTGCCCTGAACCCCGTGCAGGGGGGATAATGCCCCCATGAAAATGTTGGGTTGTGTTATATTCTTTCCACATAGTTAACAGGGGGTTTGAGGGGTACCCGTAACCCCACTTTATGGGGTCCGGGGCAGCGCCCCAGAAAATTCTGGTTTTGGACCCTATGTTAGGTTGGGCGGACCCACCTATGATTTTGTGCATGATTTTCGCACATGTTTTTTGGACGCGGTGGTTTTTGATCCATGGTATTGGATGCGATGGTTTTTTTTGGTCCATGGTTTCGGACGCTGATGGTTTTCGGTCCATGGTATTGGATGATTCGGCCATGTATAAATATGTATTGTAACATTGAAAGGAACATAATGAAAAAATCAAGCTGGTAGTCCCGGTTTTGGGATCTAGGGGAAAATCTTTGTGCATATGTGTTTTATGTGTTATGCTCTCGCATTGTTTATTTTTCTGTGATTTAGAATTCGTATCCAGGTAATTTCTGTACGGGGTTAAAACCTACAGAAAACCCCATGACAAGGGGGATATCACCTCACTTGTGACCCTCCAACCACACCTAGGCCAATATATCATGCATGGGGCTAGTCATGTAAAGAATATAAAACATACCCAACATTCTCCCACTTGTTGTTTTCTTTGCAGACAGGGGGCCACAGGAGTAGATAGTCATCGGTTTAGATTCATAACACCCTTGTTCCTCTACACCAAGAAAACTTCTATGTGCTCACAGAATTTTTCAATGCATCTTCAACATTCTTCAAAGTGTCCATCTTCACCAACTACACCTTTTGTCTTCAACCATATCTCTTACAAAGTGATACTAAACATCAATATGCTTTGTTTTTGAATGACAAGTAAGGTTCTTTGCCAATAAAATTTCACTTTGGTTGTCACAATATATCCTTATAGTTTTTTGTACCAACCCCATACCTAAAAACAATGTACATAACCAAACTACTTCCTTGGTTGTAGGAGTGGCTTCCATTTTCAAGTTTTGTAGTTGAAAGTGCCACTATGACAATTTCTTGCTTATCCAACTGATTTCTCCTCCAAATAGGTTAAACACATACCCACTTTTAGATCTTCTCTAATCCAGATCTCCGTTCCAGTCATCATCGACAAAGCCATGTATGTCCAACGCTCTGTCCAATCCTAATCTTCCCTGGTATCACAAACCACAAACCCTAGTGACATGCAAATACCTGAAACCCCACTTTATTGTATGGACGATTACATACATCAAACTTCCTACTACACTCACATATGGAATATGGGACATGTCCTCTTCATCTTCTTGTGTCTTGGGGCATTGTTATGCAGATAGATTTACACCTACAAGAATAACAGCGTTCATCAATTTATTATCCTACATATTAAACCTCTATAATATTATCTCAACATACTTTCTTTGATTTGACAAAATTTTTTTCTTTACCCAATCTCTTGTAATTTCCATTGACAATTGATTCTTCACATCCTAGATAATTTATTTATCATTTCCAATTAGCAACATATCATCCACATACAAAACCAAATAAATAACACGATCACCAACTAATTTAAGATACACACATTCATCTGCTTTGCTACTTGTGATGCCAAGTCCTTGTATATATGCATTAAATTTTTGATACCACATCCTAGGTTATTTCTTTAATCCATGCAATGACTTTTTAACCTGCATACCAATTCTTTCTTATCTTTCACTACAAATCCTTCCAATTGTTTCATGTAGATCTCTTTCTCCAAATCGCCATGTAAGAATTCTATATTCACATCCATCCGTTCTACCTCAAAATCAAAATCAACAACAACATATGAAAGTAATCTTATAGAAGGTAAATTGGCAATAGGAGAAAAAATATCACCAAAATCAATTCCCCACACTTGGGAATATCCTTTGCTACTAATTAAGCTTTGTATTTCTCTACTTTTCCTTTTGCATTCATCTTCTTCTTAAATACCCACTTATTTCCAATGAGTTTTCTTCTAGCTAGTAACTCCACCAGATAATCCCAAGCATATTTCTTAGTCAAGGCCACCATTTCTTCAATCATGGCCTTTTTACAGATTTTTCCATCCTGTGAATCCATTGCTTCCCTGATAATTATAGGATTATCACCAGTAATAGATAAATCGAAGTTTGAACAAAAATCAGATGGAGTATACCTATCTTGCTACCTTCTTTCTCGAACTGATATCCTCAAAATGGAAGAGTGTGGTTCTTGTTTTTCTTATTCATCTTACCTTGTGTAGTTTAATTCTTCATCCTTCAATTCAAACTATATCTTATCGGGTTTCTTTTCCTTTGGTAGGACTTCGTGTTCCATGATGACCTTCACTTCTCTAAATACCATGTCTCAAATGTACACAAACTTCTTTATTTTTTGTATCTGGAGCTTGTAACCTTTTAAACCATCTTTATACCCAATAAAGATGCATCTTTCATGTTTACTATCCAACTTGGTTATTTTCTCCTTTGGGACATGCACATATGCATCACAGTCAAATACCATGAGATGTGATAAATAGGGTTTCTTACTAATGCATACCTCATGTGGAGTCTTACCCTATAATTCCAATGAAGGTGATCTATTAACCAAGTAACATACAATATCCCCTAATATAGCACCACTAAGCATGCCCCTTTCCTTTTCCATCGACGTCTCATTCATCCTTTCTACAACTCCATTTTGTTTGAGGTGTGTGTGGAGTATTATTCTACCATACTATACCACACTTCTTACAAAATTCTTCAAATTCCTTCATGCATAACTCTCCACCATTATCAGTACTCAACACCTTAATCTTCTTCTCTATTTTATTTTCCGCCAGAGCCTTAAATTATTTAAACATGTCAAATACTTCATACTTCTTCTCGAGGAAATATATCCATGTATTCCTTAAGAAGTCATTTATAAACAAGACATACTACATAGATTTACCTAGTGATGCAATCAACATAGGTCCAAACACAACATTGTGCACAAGCTCAAATTTTCTTTCTACCCTCTTAACACTACAGGCAAACCTCACTCGATTTTCCTTCCCATATGCAAAATGTTCGCAGAAATCAAAATCAAGAGAGAAATTAGAAATACCTTCTACTATACCAATACCGTGTAGTATTCAAAGGCCTTTCTCTCCAATATGTCCCAATCTTTGATGCCACAACATAGTATTTTCTCTAAAGACCACAATATTTTTTGCTCCACTTTCAGTAACAACATAATTGTTGCACCCATCAATAACAGTACATAGAGTTCTGATTTGAACTCCCCTCATATATACCAATGCTCCTCAAACCATCTTGCAGCTTTTTGGGTAGTGGAGGCCCCGCGTAACAGTTTTGGGTCTGATAGCCTAGAAGTTAGGGTAAAAATATTGTAAACCCCCGAAATATACGAAGCACGAAATGTAAAAGGTCAAGTCAAAGGGTTGTCCGCCCAAGAAATAATATAGAATAATAGGAAGTAGGTCAGTCTGCGAAGCATAGGAAGGTATAAATAGAGTGTGGCTCTATGAGAGAAAGGTAGTTCTTGTTTTGGGTATGATCTTGGATCTAAATTGTAATGGGTTTTTGAGGAGAGAAGTCTGAAAGTGTCTGTAAGTCCGAGTCGAGGATTTGGGTAGTGGGTAGAGGCTTTGCAGCTATGTGTGCAGAGGCCTGGAAGATTTAGCAACTGTGTGCATAGACCCCTGCAGCTGAGTGCGCAAGGTGGATCTGGATGTATTAGTGATAAAGTGGAAATAAAGATAAGTTGCTTTTGTAATCTTGTGTTAAATCTAAATTATCGCATATCTGACTTTTTATATGATTAATGTAACTATTTGATCTATGAATCTGAGTTTATTCTAAGTGCGCGAACAGGTTAAATCTGTTAAATGTTTTCTTAAAGACCCTGCTAAGTAGATCTTATTTATGCAAGTAATTAATATTACGAATTCACCCGGATCTGGATCTATGCGGAAATAGAGCAGCGCGAGGCTGCAAAACGGCACACAAATCCCCCAGACCACATCTAGACATCCCAATGGTGAGGAAACCTGGTTCCAGCACCCTCCCCTGCTACCTCGAGTGAGACCTCAGTCCATGCTCCGCGGACTATTGCCGAAAGGGCCGGTAGCTGCGGAATTTGCTTGGCTAAGTAATTCTTCCAAACCTGGACTAGGCCCATATAAGCCAGCAAATGGTTCCATTACTGGGACCGGGATCTGCCTAAGGGGTGTCTGATGTGAAACACGAGGAATCCGTAGAAAAAGAAGAGAAGGATCGAAGGGACCAGGAGCAGTAGTAGTTCAAATGACAATGACAAGCACGATCCAGCTGTCGATATTCAAAGGAGCAGGAAGCGAAGACCCAAAACAATTTTGGTTCATGCTAACCTTAGTATGGAATGCACATAGAATTGCATATGATAATATTAGAAAGGCCACCTTAGTTAGCGCGTTGTAGGACCGGGCGCTAACATGGTGCATAAAGTACTCAAGCGATCACCCAACTACGGAACAGCAGAAATCCAGACCGAACTAAAGAAAGAGTTTAGCCAGCCAATGTCAAAAACACAGTCGATCATAGGGTTCAATGAGATTGCAATGATGCCTGGTGAAACCCCGTGGGATTTGTACCAAAGGTTGAAAAGTACTATTTGCGAGGCTAACATGACATTGGCATATGTGCAACACTGCGCTTGGTTTATGGCATCCCTAACACCACATCTGAGGACGACGTTGTCACTACAGAAGATCTCAACCTGGGCTAAAGCATTAGAGACAGCAATGAGGTTGGATGAAACTCCATTACAAGACCCAAGGTTGGGAGTTCAGCAAATCCAAGCATAGATCCAAAACTTATGTTTGGAAATGAAGAAGTTAAAGAAGAATAGGCGTCTCGTCTAGAAGTCCGGGAGGAAGTATGGTGTATAAAGTGCAGGAGCCAGGGGCACGATAAATATCATTGCCCCGTCTCAATGAATTATGTGGCAACGGGGGGACCAAAACCATTTCAACCAGAGACACAGGCAAGGCCAAGCACAACAACCCCGCTCTAGTGTGCAATCTGTCAGGTGGGAGGAAAACACAACACTGATAACTATCATCTACTGCCAAAATACAACCAGACCCCCCAACAGCTCTTTTTCAACTTTTCCACACCGATGGGTCACAAGGAAAGAGATTGTCGTAGCTACCGATTATTAATGCACCAATTACCTGCTTACAGAATGCAAACTGAGGCGCGAGGTCAGGATCCAGCCGCGGTGATCGCACGCGGTGGGTTCCATGGTCGTGGACGAGGACAGGGTGGAATGGGGCCAGGAAGGGGCCGCAGGCAACCAATCTATTAGAAAAGCATAGGTTCGAGACATTACGTGCAGGATTGTACCAACCCAACTAGAATTTCATGCAGTTATTGTGAGCAATTCGATCATGAGCTGATATATTTCCCTATGCCGATAGCACAGATTCATGAAAAAATGGCAGCGCAACCAACAACAACCCAGAACGTATGAGGTTCGAACCCCACAAGGAAGATCCCAAAGTAAACATGGTACTGAGAAGTGGGATGGCCACAGGAGCGGATAGAATGAACTTAAGTAAGGAAGACGTAGGGGTTCGTAAGGAGACATATCTGGAAGCTAGGGAGAGCTTTGCGGAGGTCTCTACCCCAGGTAGTAGGGATCAGCCTAAGCCGGACAGGGATCCCTCAATGACAACCACCTTTTTAGAGACATGTATAAAATTGCTTCATGACAACATGGAAGTTGAAGGCTTACAGGAATTGATAAATAGATGCGCAGGATGGAGTGAACTTCACGTAGTTCGAAATTTGGGAAGACATGTGTCGCAGACCAGGAGGGAAATGCGACTAATAGTGCAGATCAATGATTATGAGATGGATCAGGTCATTCTAGATCTAGGCTCAGATGCCAACATACTACCTAAACAGACTTGGGAGTGCATGGGTAAGCCTACACTACAATGGTCCCCTATCCAAATGCGGATGGAAAACCAGCAAAAGGTCCTACCCATGGGAAGGCTGCAAGGAATTACAGTAGATATTGACGGCGCAAGTACTCGAACGGACTTTGAAGTGATTGAAATCATGGATGAAAGTACACCTTATCCTACCTTGTTAGGAATAGACTGGCCACCGACTTGAATGGGGTTATTAATTTAAAGAAGCGAACAATGATATTTGAGACAAACTCGCTCTGTGTAGTCGTTCCACTAGATCTGGCTGAAGGACCGTGCTATATTGAACCCATGCACCAAAAAGAGAGTGACAATAAAACAGATAGTATCTACAGAATGGCTGCACAAAGGCAAGAATGGGTCAAGACAATGGAGGATAAAAGAATATCATGAGGTTATGTAGAGTCTTGTACCACCGATTCAGATGAAGAAGATGAGCAGTGGCGTAACAGGTTGAACGGAGTGACCGCGCTACACTGCAATATGGTGACAAAATCTCTGTATTGTGTAAGGGACCAGGATCGTGAATTGTTGACGTATGATGGGCTGACAAGAATAGATGAATTCCTGACCAAATTTGAAATTGTAGTACTAGAGCACCAACTGTTTGATGCGTTGATATGGGCATTGCACGTGATGCCTGTGTGATGGTGGGGCACACATGAAGGGACTTTCGAAGATTGGCGCAACTGCGAGTGCATGATGAAGATCAATTTGGGAAGCCAGAACTACGCATAATGGATAAATATGATGGACGTGATGACCCGTGCATGCACCTTACCAAATGGATCAAATCCTACGGAGAAGAACCTCAACCAGAATGGGTGCACTTATTTTATCACACCCTGGACATCATTCCCAAAAACTAGTATACTGAAGCGGAGCTCCAGCACGACATAGGCGAGTGGGATATCTTACGCGAAGGGTTTTTGTCGACATTCCTCTTTGAAGATCAATGGATGGATCCCATGGACGATGCGTTGCAACTGGTAGAGGCTTCCATTTTCAAAACGCCACTGGAACCAGAAGAAACTGTGAAGCCCGACTGGTCACGACAACTGAGCCAGGCTCTCGAATGCTATAATATCCAGGTAGAAGATGATGAGGACGATCCGCAAAATGTCAATATTTCGGAATCAAAGGGGAGTTGTGAGGTGCACAAACCTGCAATCGAGGATCCATATATCACGGCGCCATTGAAAATGAGACAAGTTAATATCGAAATAGAAGAAGAGTCGAAGTATGGAATGCTTGAGAACTATTGGGATGATGCCACCGTGGATAAGGTCGTCGAATTGCTTCGGTAATATCGAGATTTATTCCCAACAAAAATCATGGAGCTAGAAGGGATTCGAGGAGACCTAGGAATGATGAAGATAACATTGAATCCAAACACAAAACCTGTTAAGCAGCGACCCTACCGATTGAATCCAAAATATAAAGTAAAGGTCTGCGAAGAACTGAACAAGATGTTGGCAGCAGGAATCGTTGAACCAATCAAGGATTCCGACTGGGTAAGTCCGATGGTTGTGTAGGAGATGAAACAGAAGGGTGAGATTCGCATTTGCGTGGATCTCAGGAAGCTCAATGATGCCTATGTTAGCGATCCATTTCCAACACCGTTTACAGATGAGGTACTAGAAAATGTGGGGGGAAGGAAGCCTTCTCCTTCCTAGATGGGTTTTCAGGATACCACTCGATCAAGATCGTGCCAGAGCACAGGAGTAAAACAATGTTCACCACCGAATGAGGTTGCTTTTAATACATGGTGATGCCCTTTGGACTGAAGAATGCACCGGCGATATTTTCACGAATAATGGTAGTAGCATTCAAGGAATTTATACACAAGTTCTTATAGGTATATCTTGATGACTAGACCGTGTTCGAATTGGTTAAGAAACACGTAGCGAGCTTACGGTCAATGTTGGATACTTTCCTCCGACACCAGATTTCCCTAAACCTAAAGAAGTGTACTTTCCTTGTCCCATTTGGGAACTTGTTGGGCCATGTGGTCTGTAAGCAAGGCCTGATGGTGGATCAAGCAAAGATCGTTGTCATACTCAATTTTCAAGTGCCACGAAGTGTCAAACAACTATGCACTACACTAGGACAGACGGGCTACTGTCGGAAGTTCATCAAAAGCTATGCCCAGATCACGGCTCCAATGGAACAGTTGCTGAAGAAGGATGCTACTTATTTCTGGAATGAGGAATGCAACAAAAGTCTGGAGAAGCTTAAGGAAAAGATGGCATCTACCCCTATCTTGGTCTTTCTGAAATGGGACGTTGAATTTCATGTGCATGTCGATGTGTCATGTAGCGCATTGGGGGTAGTACTTACTCAACCGGGAGCAAAAAGAATCAACCATCTGATTGCATTCGGAAGTCGTCGGTTGTCAAAAGCTGAGAAGAATTACTCCACTATCGAGCGAGAGGGATTAGTGATGGTATACACACTTCAAAAATTCGGCCACTATCTGCTCGGAGGCCACTTTCAGATGTATATCGATCACTCTGCATTAAAATACCTAGTGAATAAGCCTGTTTTTGGGGGGCGCATTTGTAGATGGTTGCTATTATTCCAGGAATATGACTTTGAGGTCATCGTAAATCCGGGGCGTCTAAATGCAAGCCCAAATCACCTGTCTCGAATTGAGACTGGCGAAGAGCCCACAAATTTAGAGGACGGACTCCCGGATGCACAGTTATATGTAGTGTGCATAGCGGATGGCCATTTTGAGGATATAATCCATTTCTTAACTATAGGAACCATGCCATAGGGATATTCTGTTCAGCAGAAGAAGGAATTAGTGATACGCATAGAAGACTTCACCGTGATTGCAGGACACCTCTACAAAATGGGCAACGACGAAATATTACGTAGGTATGTCCCAGAATTCGAGCTAGGACAGATCCTAGCCTAAGCACATCGGGGGGTTGCTGGAGGACATTATGCGGGTCACGTCACAGCCCAAAAGATTCTTCGCGCAAGATTATGGTGGCCCACTCTGCATCAAGATTCGAAAGCATATTATTGAGCCTACGACGTATGTCAACGGACAGGAAAACCATCGCGAAGAGATGAATGCCACTCTAGCCACAGATGACGCTACAGCCATTCGAGAAGTGGGAAATCAACTTCGTAGGACCTATTGAGCCGCGAGGGAAGATGGGTGCGCACTATATCATCATTGCAACAAAATATTTGACCCGATGGGCAAAGGCACAGTCAGTTAAGGACTGCACGGCCACGACAGCTGTGAAGTTTTTGTTCAAGAACATACTAACAAGGTTTGGATGTCCCAAAATTCTCATGAGCGATCGGGGAACGCATTTTCTGAATGAAACAATCAGCACACTCACTGAGGAATTCCAGATATATCACCAACAGAGTACGCCATACCCCCCGCAAGCGAATGGGACTGTTGAGGCATTCAGCAAAATCTTGGAGACCGCATTGACCAAGGCCTGTAATGCGGAGCGAAATGACTAGGACTTGTGCATCCTACTGTGCTATGGGCATACTGAACCACGTGCAAGAAGTTGATGGGCCAGACACCTTTTTGGTTAGTCTATGGCAAGGAGGTAGTTATGCCTATGGAATATATTGTGCCTAGTTTGAGGATCGCAGCAATAACAGGAATGGCCGATCATGGGGCTTTGGAGGAACAGCTCACGCAAGTAGAAGAACTAGAGGAGGAACAGTTTTTGGATGGATTCCACCAACAAGTACAGAAACGGCGCAAGAAAGCTGTTAGAAAATTATATATTACGGCGCAATGGAACACATAAAATATTGCAGAAATATAAACACAGAAAACGCACAAAACAAGAGAGACACAGATTTATGTGGTTCACCCAGTTTGGGCTACGTCCACCCCGAACAGCCAGTCCTTCTTTTCTATTATCCAGCAAAATGAAGAGACACAACATACAGAAAATCTGTTGTAATATCCTCTGTCTTCTCTCACAGTCTCACCTCTCTGTTTCTCGCTCACACACAAATACACATCTATCTCACAGCCTCAAATACAATGCCCTCATACAAAGAGAGGGGTTTCCTTCTAGGGAAAAAAACCCTAAACTAAACATAAGTTCTACCGTCAGATCATCCGCCTAATGAACGGCCCAGATTGACTAGAAATTACTATACTTTTACAAGGAAATTTACATCTGTTTTTTAGCTTCGAGGGCGCTGCCCTACCCGTGGGGACGCGGCCCCCGACCACAGCGGGGGATGGCCCCCCAGACCACCGGGGGGGACAGTCCCGCGTGGAGGGTGTACAAAACTTCCTGGGGTATACATCCGGCTGAAACAAAGACCTCTGAACAATCATGCTCCACACACAACAAAAGCGTGGCATGATCACCATATCAAGGTGCACACCTTCAAGGAGAATGATCTAGTATTGTTATACGACAGTAAGTTCGATAAATTCCCTGGAAAACTCCGAATGCATTAGTTAGGACTCTATGTCATCAAGGAAGTTACCGATGGGGGCGCGGTTCAGCTTGTCAAACTCAATGGAGACCCCTTCCCGGGCCGAGTGAATGGCAGTCGCTTGAAGCTCTACATGGGTGGGCCGGTCACCTGACTAACCATTCAAGGGACAGTCTCACCGCTCTAGTCAGTTGAAAGAGAAGGCAGGATGGTAAAGCGGTCTAGGGGAAAGAGGCGCAAGTACCAAGATACGCGTCGATTTGGCCCATCACCAAGATCGTAGTTGTGCGGTACGAAGTGTGCTGATGCGTTGCTAAGAGGCGAGATGACCAGTATTGTCACTATTCATGACAAGATGTCTGCATTATGGCAAAAGGGAGTGGGCGGCAGGCAATTAAGAGAAGGAGTACGAGCCAGATGTGGAACGAGTTGCCACAGATTTCACACGAGGACGCTAGAACAGGTGGGATCCTATGAATTTGAAATTCGAATCAATTATAAATCACCGAGGGGCATCCACTGGGCGACCTACACTTCTGTAAGACATATGCTGGTTATCAATATGGAGCTTTTCATTATCTCTACATAAGGAGTAAGCCTGAGGGTGGTGATATGGCCAATGGAAACGTAGGACTCTCTAAGGGACATGGTGTTGACAACTGTGGGCGTCCTGCAGAGAGAAGCATCAACCATAGGGGATGTACTGGAAAAGGGGAGACACAAAGCAGAATTGGTCTGGATGTCATCGCCCCGCCCGGGGGCAGGCCGGCGAGCTACGACAAAACAGAGAAAGGATGGAAAGACAAAGACCACTGGTAGCAATGCAGTTCATACATCATCTCTGAGGTACCTTGAGGATTGGGATTTCACGGACAGCAGCAAAGGTATTGCAAAAATGCAATACAAGCTACAGCAGACAGTGTGAAGAGTAGATACGAAGGTTGGAAGTGGCTACGGTGGTACAAGGAGGTCCTGTATGCGGCTCCCTCGCTCGAGCTAAAATCCTATGAGGGGGTGTTCTGTGTTAACTGAGTAGAGTAGATTGAGCATTATCGGTTGCAATAATTGGTAGAAACAACGAAGCAGGAGCCGAACGAAGCATTGGAGGAGACAAAAACGAAGTAGTAGGATGACGAGCGTCACTTAGAGGGAGGTGAACCGTGAAGCCAAGGCAGCGTGTCTCGCTGCACCAACGAGTGACTCGAGACGAGTCACAATGATTGTGTTGGGGGACTGTTGGGTAGCAGAGGTCCCACGTAACAGTTTTGGGTCTGATAGCCTAGAAGTTAAGGTAAAAAAATTGTAAACCTCTGAAATATGTGAAGCGCAAAATGTAAAAAGTCGAGTATGAAGCGCGAAATGTAAAAAGTCGAGTGCAACTCTATGAGGGAAAGGCAGTTCTTGTTTTGGGTATGATCTTGGATCTGAATTGTAATGGGTTTTTGAGGAGAGAAGTCTAAAAGCATCTGTAAGTCCGAGTCAAGGGTTTGGGTAGTGGATAGAGGCTCTGTAGCTGTGTGTGTAGAGGCCTGGAAGAGTCTACAGCTATGTGCACAGACCCCTGCAACTGAGTGCGCAGGGCGGATCTGGATGTATTAGTGATAAAGTGGAAACAAAAATAAGTTGCTTCTATAATCCTGTGTTAAATCTGAATTGTCGCGGATCTGACTTTTTGTATGAGTAATGTAAATGTTTGATCTATGCACATATGCTTATGTCATGAATGTATGTGAATCTGAGTTTATTCTAAGTGCGCGAACGGTTAAATTTGTTAAATGTTTGCTTAAAAACCCTGCTAAGTAGATCTGATTTATGCAAGTAATTAATATTACGAATTCACCCGGATATGGATCTACACGGAAGTAGAGCAGCTCGAGGCTGCAGAACGGTGTTCGAACCCTCCAGACCACATCTAGACATCCCAAGGGTGCGGAAACCTAGTTCCAGCACCCTCCCCTACTACCTCGAGTGAGACCTCAGTCCGCGCTCCACGGGCTATTGCCGAAAGGGCCGGTAGCTGCGGGATTTGCTTGGCTAAGTAATTCTTCCGAACCTAGGTCAGGCCCATATAAGCCAACACAAGTATCTTTCTCAAACATTGTTTTTACACCTACATCATCCATCTTGCTTACAAAAAATATATTTTTGGCCAATCCTAGAATGTGCAAAACACTAGGGAGTGTTCTAATACTTCCACTTATAAACTTTAACTTGAATTTTCCTCATCCTATGATTTTGGTCTTCTTGTCATCACCTTGAAATACATCACCACCATCACATTTCTCGTACTCACATAACCACTCCTTATGGGGAGTCAAACAAAAGGATGCACCTGAGTCAACCAACCATGCCTCTTGATCTAGATGTGTACTTAAAGAAGCCAAGTATAGATCCCCACTTTCTTATGAGGTGGTTTTCGCCTCTATAGAAGGAGCATCATCAAATCTCTTTCCTTTCATAGGAGTTTTAGATCTACAATATTTCTTATAGTTCTCTTCTTTTCTGTATTTCCAATATACCTTTACAAATTTTCTTGCAGATTTAGATCTCCCTCTATAATTAGATCTCCTGCTCGAGGACTTATTTATATTTTAATTATGGGAGCATCCTCATGCAAACAAGGCATCTCCATTTTGTATCTCCATGTTTTTTGTCTCATCTCCTTTGACAACAAGGATGGGGCTATTTCATCAAATTTCAAGGTAGTTGTGTTACTGCCTATGGTAACAACCAGATTGTCCAACAAGTCTAGTATAGAACATAGCAGACAGTGGACTTATCCTCATTTAATATCAATAGATAATAACTAACTTACCACAATATTAATGGCATTCAAATGCTCTACCACCGAGTCCCCATCCCTCTTCCTCGGTTTATATAACTTATTTTGCATGAAAAATTTATTCACCAAGGACTTAAACTGATACAAAGTCCCTAACTTATCCCACAAAAAAATTGTTGTAGCTTCTCTTGAAACATTCAATAATATTAAATGTGAGACACACAACCACAATGTGTTATTTTCCTTCCAATCATATCATCCAGTCTTCTATAGACATTATCGTTGGTTTAGTACCTGGATCCACAATGATCCATAGATATTTATCCACCAACAGATTCTCCATCTTGAGCTTCTAGAGCTAAAAAATATATTTGTTAAATTTCTCAATCTCTATATTTCCCTTGTTTTTCATTTCCTTTTACAAGAGAAATTTATCTCGCAAATATCCCACTTTAACGGGGTCTACCACAAGCTTGAGCAAAAATCCCTTAGCTGCAAAGGCATCCCCTTAAATCCAAACCTGCATTTGATACCAAATGTAGGTTTTAATATTATATAGATAATACCCACAAAAGAATTCTTAAAAACAGAAAATATACAATGGTGAGAACATAAAATATACATATATATTTATTTCCTTGAACCCCAAACTAGGAAAACCATATTTATTTTTCATTATATTCATTTCAATATTACAATACATTATATACATGTTGAAGAATTTAGAAACCCCGAACCATTAACCTTCGATTATAAAATAATCATAGTTCCTTTGAACAGATCTACAAAATCATGGGAAAAAGCACCATGTGTAAAGCAATGGGAAAAACCACCATGCGTAAAACAATGGGAAAAACCACCATGTGTAAAACAATGGGAAAAACCACCATGCATAAAACCACAGGAAAAATGACCCATTCTTTTATTTTTATTTTATTATTATTATTTTTGTGGCACTACCTTGAACCTTGTGTAGGGGGGCTAATGACCACTTGAAAATCCCTCGGAAGGGGGTATCACTCTCGTTGGGGACCCCTAAAATAAGGGTGGCTATCGCCCCCCCACCATCGCACCCAGTGCAACATATCACACGTGGGGTTAGTCGTGTAAAGAATATAACACATACCTAACATTGTAAGTTTGAATTTGTCACTTCTTCCATAAGACTATCATTCTCCTCCTCATCGATGAATATTGGAAAAATTTGTGTCAATCTAACCACCTATACAAAATATATGCCCCCTCCTTAGCATTGAAGGGAGTCCTAAAATGTTTTTTCCCTAATCAAGGTAAATATTCAAAAGTGGTAAACTTCCATATAGTATTGGCCATCTTCCTATATTTAGCAAAGTATCTAAAGAATTTGGTATTTTCATCCCCACATTCCAACCTTAAAGCCCTGCTCTTTACCTTCTGAGCAGCCTCCCTTTCCTCCAATAGCTATCTTTTCCTAGCTTCTAAAAGATAATTATATTTTTTGTGTCCTCATTTACAAACCACAATCTTTCATTTCGCCTATAAACTTCAACTCCCCTTCCACATTCTTCAACTCTTGCTCATCCCAAACCATCTTCCTAACTACCCATTTAGTGGTGGCTTTCTTGACTTCGGACAAAATGTTTGCAAATTGGACTATTGTGAAGGTTTGTACCTGAAGGTCGTACTGAATCCATGTCGATTGGACACAAGCCAAAAAATTACCATCCTTTATCTAGGTTGAATTAAATTTAATGTGGCTTGGTGTCTTTTCCCCCATCCCTTTTATTTCCAAGAAAATTATATGATGGTCTAATTCTCCCACACTTCCCACCCCTTGGTGCATGAATGGAAGTGTTTCCACTAGTTTTTCCGAGAGAAGGAATCGGTCCAACCATTTTACCACCCTGGCCTCCCCGTCCTGGCATGGTTCACCAAAACTACCTCCACATCAACAAGTTTACATTCCATGAGTATGTGTTCAAAGAAATCAATGATAGGATTTGGCCTTGCATGAGGTAGCCATACTTTTGCAGTTCCCAATGAGAAATTCAAATCTCCTCCCAAAATGAAGTTCTTTTAATTAAAAAATTGTTTATGAACCAAAGTTTCCAAAAATCATACCCTCTCAACACATGGACCATAGACAGTAAGCACCCTTATTTCCACTCCAAATTCCAACGAGAGGAAATCTACCCCAATCACAGAGTCAAAACCCCACTTGTTTAATGGTTTATGTCTATGGGATTTGTTGGGTCCCTATAATACTGGTGAATACTCCATTACTATTTTATTTGTACCCCTTATTAATATTGTTGTTCCCCTATTGTCCCCATATTGTTATTATTGTGCCCCATAGAATCCCTCTATTGTTATTTTTGTGCTTTTATTATTATTGTTAGGTCGTTGGTTATAATGATCTAGATTCTATATAGATAAAAGGAGGTTTTGTCACTTGGAATCATCCAAATGTTCATTTATGAATGTAAAGGAGGTTGCCCCCCAAGAGCTGAAATTTAAAGTGTTGATCTATTTTTCTATCTTTTCTTGAGCTGGTTTCATAACATTTGGTATCAGAGCTTTGGATTCTAGGGTTTCGCTGCTCCAAACAGGTCATCGTGGAATTTTCGCTATAACTTTTTTTCTGTGTTGTTTCAAAAGCTAAAAACAAAACCCATTTTAGAAAACATCACACTGAAGCTCGAGTCTGAATATCAGAGTTTTTAACGCTATATTTGCAGAGATATGATCTGAGGAAGTTGGTCTTTTTGCAGACTCCTGAATTGCATTCCAAACAGGTGACCTGGGGAAAATCATCATAACTTTCTCTTTGAGCATTAGATTGAAATTTCGTAAGAAGGTACAGAAAGAGGACGGACTATAGTTTCTTGTATATATTTTTTAGAGCCAAAGGTCGAAACAATGACTTGTGGAATGTCGTATAAGTTCGCTCTACTGAACTAGTCTATAATCAGGTCACTGTTGGAGATTTCACATAACTCTTCCTTGGAGAATCCAATTTGGATCAGACTAGTGGCATTGGAAAGAGGACACAGAGGGCTACTGTAGATCACAATTTTAGAATTGGATGATTTGAATGTACAGAGATACATCAGAGGCAATATCGAGCTCGTTCAAAGTGAAAAAAGGTGTGTAGATTCTTTTAAATTTTTGCTTAAGATTGGTTTGAAAATTTATTTTGAAGGAATTCAAAGGGCATAGTAGGGCATTATTATTAGTAACTGATGCCCCAAGGAAAGAAAATGCAAACACCTAGTAAGGAACCTGAAAGCTCTAGCATGACTCATGAAGAAGAAGAAGAAATGCTACATGATATATCAAAATTACAAGAACAAGTGCAACAAATGTCACACTCACAAAAGCTAACCAAAGCTAAGATAAATGGCATGGAATCTAAGATAAAGGGCATGGAAGCTAAGATGGATGATTTGAAGATATATTTGAAGACAGAGTTGAAGACATACATGGCAGATTTGACAATTTTTCTTCAAGAAATACTTACTAATGGTGAAAAGGGAGTAAAGGAAAGTCATGATGAAAACAAAGGAAAAGTTAATCATGATTTCATAGACTCTAATGTTGGATCGAAGATACACCATATTCCAAAAATCGATATGAGGAAGTTTGATGGCAAGGATCCCGCAACATGGATATTATAGATGGAGCAATTTTTCGATCTCAATAATGTGCAAAACACACGAAAGGTATGTATTGCAACTTTATATTTGGAACCAAATCAATTTGTATGGTATCAATGACTTTGCTCTCGTAAAAAATTTATCACTTGGGCAATTTTTACGAAAGAATTGATAGCACATTATGAGGATACAAAAAGCAACACTGTTTTTAGCCAATTGATAAGTCTCAAACAAAAGGGTTCAATAATGGAGCACATTGAGGAGTTCCAAAAATTGAACATAAGGGTAAAAAATATTCCAGATGAGCATATGATTGATGTGTTCATAGGGTCTTTAAAGGATAATATCCAACATGATGTTTGCCTTTGGGAACCCAATTCATTAGAGAAGGCATTCAGGTTAGCAATAAAAATGGAAAGCAAAATTATGGCAACCAGGAAGCATACCACTCACAACTATAAAGACGAAAGTGTTGTTGCCGCTAGTGTTCCACAACCTGTAAGGTTGACACCAGAACAATTGGAAGAAAAAAGAGAAAAAGGGCTTTGTTATAGTTGTGATAGAAAATACATTAAAGGACATAAATGTGCTGAGAAGAAATTATTCTACATCAATTGTGAAGAGGAAGAAGAAAAGGAGCAAGAAAGGTCAAAAGAAAAGGATATACTCCATGAACAAAGCCTAGATGAAGAACAAATGAATCCGACCATTTCTTGTAATGCATTGGCGGGAATTACCACTCCTCAAACCATCAAGATAGAAGGACAAATCAAGAAGAAAAATGTAATAGTGTTGATTGATTCAGGAAGTACCCACAATTTTATTCATTGTAAGGTAGCAAAAGAATTGAATTGCTTCTTCTATCCAACACCAGAGTGTCAAGCGATGGTTGCAAATGGGAGAACAATAAATTGCTCTGGAAAGTGCCATAATATCAAGCTATCCATGGGAGAATATGTATTGACTAGCCCAATGCTCTCCATTCCAATGGGAGGTGCTAATGTTGTATTAGGAGTCCAATGGCTACAATCCTTGGGTACAATAGCTTTTAATTTTCAAGAACTTTTCATGAAATTTTTTGTGGAAGGAAAGGAAGTTGAATTAAGGGGTATTGCAGGGAAACCGAGAAAGATAATCAACTCTAATGGTATGACAAAGCTTCTAAAAAAGGAACAAAGGGGCATAATTGCACAATTATGTTCGCTAGATGTTTCCACATTGGAATCGTCTATTTCTCTAGATCTCCAAAAAGCCTTGGACAATCATTCCAAGGTATTTGAGACTCCCAAAGGTCTCCCACCTATTCGTGATCATGATCATGCTATTCATCTGATTCCAGGAAGTGTTCCTCCAAGCATCAGGCCGTACAGATATCCCTATGCCCAAAAGAGTGAAATTGAACATATGGTTGCAAAAATGCTAGAGGTTGGTATAATTCAACTGAGTCAAAGTTCTTTCTTTGTTCCAGTAGTATTGGTGCACAAGAAGGATGGATCATGGCACATGTGTTCGAATTATAGGGAGCTCAACAAGCTCACTATTAAAGATAAGTTTCCCATTCCTGTCATTGATGAATTATTGGATGAATTGCATGGATCAATTACTTCACCAAGTTGGATCTTCATTCAGGATATCATCAAATCAGATGAAGATTGAAGACATTCCAAAAACAACATTTAGAACTCATGAGGGTCATTATGAATTTTTGGTCATGCCTTTTGGCCTTACCAATGCACCCTCAACATTTCAAGGTTTGATGAATTCAATTTTCAAACCATTCCTTAGAAAATTTGTGTTAGTATTCTTTGATGATATACTAATCTACAACAAGTCTTGGAAGGATCATGTTGAACATGTTGACAGGGTGCTACAACTATTGGAGGAAAAACAATTATATGCAAAAAGATCCAAATGTTTCTTTGGAGTACAAGAGGTGGAATATCTGGGTCATATTGTATCTCATGAAGGAGTTAAGGTAGACCCTAGAAAAATTAAAGCCATTAAGGAATGGAAAATCCCCACATCCATAAAGCATCTTCAAGGATTTCTTGGTTTGACATGGTATTATCGCAAGTTTGTTAAGAATTACGGAAGAATAGCAGCACCTCTAACAACATTATTGAAGAAAGATGCATTTTCATGAACTCCGGAAGCAACAAAGGCCTTTGAACATCTTAAAGAGGAAATGTGCCAAGCACCGGTCTTAGCTACACCGGACCTCAAAAAAACCTTTATTGTGGAATGTGATGCTTCAGGAAATGGAATTAGTGTTGTTCTAATGCAAGATGAAAGACCCATTGCTTTTGAAAGTCATCCAACCAAGGGAAAGTTTTTACACAAAGCTATTTACAAGGAAATGTTGGCAATACTCCATGCACATAAGAAATGGCGACCCTACCTAATGGGAAGACACTTCAAGGTAAAAACAAATCATGATAACCTTAAATACTTTTTAGAACAAATATTATCCTCTAAAGAGCAACAAAAGTGGGTCACAAAGATGTTGGGTTATGACTTTGAAATCATCTATAGAAAAGGGAAGCAAAATGTGGTGGAAGATGCACTCTCAAGAAAGGATGAGGATGTGGAAGCATTGTTGTGACCATTTCTATTATCCAACCAGATTGTATAAACGAAGCAAGGGAGGAATGGAAGAATGATGAACAAGTGTGGGCACTTATTCAAAAGTTACAACAAGATTCCAGTATGTCTGATACATTTATCTGGAAAAATGATTTGTTATGGTACAAAGATTGCTTATACCTCTGTAAGAATTCCCAGCTAAAACAAAAGATTCTTATGGAATTGCACACTTCTCCCTTAGGAGGGCACTTAGG
>APFE031130150.1:99716-127056 GCA_000404065.3 Pinus taeda
TTAATATAAAACATGCTTATATTATATCAGTTATATAATAAATACAAACCATGAATATTTATATTGATTTTATAAATGTTTATATTGAGTTAACTATGCATATTATACTGTTTCTTGGTAAGTTAAATTAAAATTACTTGCAATCTACATGATTACATCCCAAGTACATCATGATTTATAATATGCCCACAAAACTAGGATTGTGGCCTCAAGCCAACACAAAGAAAGCTAGAGTACAATATCATCCTCATGGTAGCCACCAAAAAACCGAAAAAGGACTATAGTGGTTCCAAACCCAAGCTTGAGAGAAACCATCAGTAAGAGATCAAGAGGAAGCATGAGAGAAGGCCAAGAGTCAGAAAAGGTCATTGGTTCCGGCACTAGTTCAAGCGAGGCTTGATATTTTTCCTTAGCATTGGAGATGAGACCCTAGATGTGTTAGTCGAACACCTAGTCATTCCAGATAGCATTTCTGGTGCCTCTGGATCCTACATGTATAATTTAGAAATTAAATAATGTCATTCTTGTCTTCTCTTTTCTCCTTCAAAACGTGACTGAGCAAAGTCTTCATTTCCTAGTGAAAATTAACATAATACAGGTATTGGTTTCTTTGTCCCCTAGTATACCCATGGTCAGGAGGCCAACTGAACACTTCAACAACAAGCTTTGAATCAAAGTAAGCATGTCATTCACATGCCAGTTAGGACTCTAACAATTGAATGCCAACTTTGGTGTTAGGGGAATTTGTTACATGATAGCAAGAGGTTGCCTCTTGTGACTCAGATTGCGCATACAACCTACCAACAAAACTACAACTACCCCTTCCCGCATATCCCCATTTACATCTCATATGTTGCGTGGCCATGGTGACAGGAGATAAAAAGAGGCAAAACTGCACTCACCCATACTTTAATAGATGAGGTTACATGCCATGTAAAATCTCTAATCAAACACCAAAAGATGGCCCTAATAGAGAATAGAGAAGGAGATCCTTGCAATAAAGAACCCCAACTAGAAACTTGGCACCATAGTATACAGACCAAGCTAGGGGTTACATACCATTTAGGCTTACTTAAAGCCCCAATGCACACCCCACTAGACCCAATAAAAGTGGTGATTTCCAAGGAGAAAGAGACATATCCCTTACAAACTGAAATCTCAATGAGGGAACTTGTTGCAGCATTAACAAATAGCTACCAGAAGACAACCCAACATCCAAAACACCAAAAAAAACTCTAGAAGAGGTCAACAATAGAGGCAAAAGGAGTAGACCTCTACATCTTAGCACCACAGATAGAACATGTTACAACACTCTATACAAACCATGCAAAAAGAAAAATACCACGGATACATGCATGTGATTCAATTACACCTCCTAACAGTAAAAATTAAACCATAATTTCTAGAGACAAAGAGGACGACCCCTTACGAAATAAAGGCTTAACATTGGAACTCATCGTAAAATAAACATGTAACCTATTGAAATCAATCATACCTCCTAAATACAAAATAAAACACAAGAAAATATTGAATTTCTTAGATTTCAAGACTTAGCAAGGCGTTACCACAAACAACTAAAATTAACCAATTAAAAGGATGTTAACATCAAACCAAAGAGTACCTTACAAAGGCCCCAATCACAGTGCCTACAACATTTTGAGGGCTCAAAGTACGTCTTCCCCGCAATGACTACTGGGACCTTCGGAAGTTCCTGCATAAGGAATAGACCACCATCCACAATTTTTTCCATGAAAGAGCTTTTCAGAGCCCAGAACTGCCCCTTTCCTAGCTGGGCTACCTTTATTACCAAGTAGACCAAGGAGAGCATTGATTCCACCTGTATCGGATCAACATTGTCCCCAAACCTTAAATAGAAACTTACACCCTTAATGTAACAACCCTCGGTTAAATGTTCATGTAATAAAAAATGATAAAGGCAAAAGAAGACCAAGGTTAAGGGACACTTATTCCAGGATGAATGTTGGTCAAAATATCCAAGTGGGCATCACCTGTTGTGTATTATGGCTAAGGGGAAATTGGCAAAGGCAATGACAAAGGCTTTGAAAAGGAAAAAAGGCATTTATTGTCATTTTATCTATGAAAATAGGAGAAAAGGGAGGTGAAAGGTCACAGGTTGCATGTGAGGAGGAAATTAAAGGAAAATTAAGGTAAAATTAAGAAATTACAGGCATCAATAATAGAAAGACATCAAAGCATCAGTTGGTAACCTTTTGTTAATTCATTTTCATAATTCGTATCAGAGAGGAGAAGAGCACCAAGAGGAGAGGGAAAGCAAGCAAACAAAGGAAGGACAAGGAAAGCACAGAAAAGCAAGGATCAAGCAGATTCAACATGAATACTTATAGGTAATAGGTTGCATGTATGATTTCCTAGCTGGTTTTGGAATGCATGGTATGTGCATGTGTGTATTTGGTTTCATTGTTGTCGATAGCATAGATTTTGTCAAGTTTTTTTACTGGCTTTTAGCCTTGCCTTGCCATTTTTGAATAGCCATGGTGTGATGGGATCCTTTCTCGGTTGAGCTCTAGATTGCCTAAAGGCTTTGGATCTAATTGAGGTGGTCTCGGGAAAATCCCAAGGGTTGGGGGTGGATATGGCCTTCTTCGGGAAGCCCTCAACAGGTGGGTGGAGGCAAGAACATTCCTCAAGGGATGGTGAAGGAATTATGAGGCATCCAAACTTGGTTTGGTTTTCTGATCTCAGATCTGGTTTAGGTGAGATCAAGGTATGGTGAGGGTGGAGGGATTTAACCTATGGAGTCCCTTGGTTATTTATGGATTGATTTATCCCATGTGATCTCACATTCATTCTTGTAATATGGCATAAGGGTGATTGGTTGAAAGAAAGATTTGGGTCAACGCAATCTATGGTCGAGTGGTATGTGTAAGTCCCTGACTTGGTTAACTTTTGCATATGGTTAATAAGAGTTAAGTTTATTTTGTCTTTGATAAGTAAATGTACTTGTTATTAAGTGGCTTTCATGATTGTTCTATCATTGTTATCTATCTGGTTATATGTTGGTTATAAGCATGGTTATGACAGATCTAAGTATGGCTCTTATCACATTCCATTCAATGAATGTATGGTTAATGAATTTTATGACCTAATTGGTGTTATGACAACTATTGTCAGAAGGCATAAATCCTCCTTGTTAAACCTCATATAAGTTTTTATATCCTTATGTTCAGATATGCATTCATGACCCGTAGGTTGTATGTTTAACATGTATTTGATATAATGCCAATCCTGGTTGGGAGAGGTCAGGTCAAGTATTGGTTTAAGGTTTAGTTTGGAAGCCTTGTTTCTATGTGATTCATTTTTTTTTAAATTTTCATTAAGTTTTGGGTAGGGGCTTGAGTCTTAGCCCTAAAAAAGTGGCTCATAATTCAGGGTTGTTGGCATAGAACTGACTAAAAAAGTCCACAGTCACTGGGAAGCAATCCTATGGGAGCAACTGGAGGGTTACAATCACTTGGAGGCCTTGGTAAGGGAGTGAATGAGGCTCTAGGTCACTGAAACAAAGAGTTAACTCAGGGGTTGGACACTTAGAGGGGTTGGGTTGCTCTTGGAGGTCCTGTGGCACTTGAGAGAGGTCAGTAAAGTCTTAAGTTGTTGACTCCATTTCCTTAAGGTCATATAGGAGGTTGAGTTATCATAGTGACTCTCAGCTCATGTTTACCCAAGGAAAACCAAATGAAAGTGGATAAATGAGGGAGGAAGCTATTACAGGGTGGTATCAGAGAGGGTTACACTCTCTTTGGGTAAAATTTGATGTTTTCATGGTTATGGTTGTCATGAATGGCATCATGGTACAAATTTGGTATCATCATGTATGATGTTGTTATATTGATTTGATTATGATTATGTATCTATTAGCATGATATAGGCTAATGTAGACTGATTTTGCAGATGAGATAAGCCTCCCCTGAGCATCAATGAGGTATGTTTTTATTTTGGTATATATTAGTTTATCTGACATGGACTACTTGCAGGAAGAATATAATCAAAGATGACGAGAAAAATGGTAGACTACAGTTCCTGTCACTCTCCCTACATATCATTCGGTCAATAAGGAGATGAGTATTCTCCTGGTATAGCAGACACATTGATGAGTTTGAGGGTAGATATTAGAAGTTGCAAAGCATAAAATGACAGGTTGGTTGAGGCTCAAGAAATATTTGAAAGGGCTTGCGAAAAGTAGGTGGAAATCAGTGCAACAATTCTTCAGAGCTTGTCGGAATTGCAAAGAAAGGGATGGTTGAGGAATGGTCAAGAGTAGAAGAGAAAACTAATGGAGCCCATGGTAGCAGGTATCAATCTGGATACAGATCAGATAAAGGGGATACAATCATAGGCGACAGATCACTAGATACACTTGACAAGAGGACTACTATGTATGGGAATCATTCTAGTTCCTCATCTAGGAGACATTATCACCATCATCATTGTCATCATCCTTATAGAAGGAGTGAGTACTTGCGTGAGGAGTTCAACTAGGTCAAGCATCCTAAATTTGACGAAGAGATTAATAAGTTAGAAGATGCAGAGGCATGGCTGCTTCGGATGAAGAAATTATTCAAATTGCATAGTTATTCAGAGAACATGAAAGCTAAAATAACCGCCTTCAGTCTTAAAGGGAAAGAAGATATTTGGTGGGAAGATGTGAAGAACGTTAAGGGCATTCGGGAAGAAGAGTTTATTTGGGAAGATTTTGAGAGACTCCTTAAGAATAAGTACCTATCAGAGAGGTACTATGATGACAAAAATAAGGAGTTCTATGAGATGCAAATGGGTTCTATGTAGGTTCATGGACTTGTTGAGGTATGTGCCTTACCTAAAGGATGAGAAGACTAAGATTCATAAATTAATTAGTGGATTTCCAATAGCATATAGAGACCAGATTGAATTTGATGAGATTATATTGTTGGAGGAGGCCATCTGGAAGTTGAAGCATTGTTCTGAATAGTCAAAGCACAAAGTTGAGCCTAAATGTGATTACAATGGGAATGATAAATTTAAATGGAATTGGCCACCGAAGTGGAGAAGACCTTAGGATGCAGGTGAGAAGGAAAATGTTTCTCCTTACAAGAAGTTTAATGTAGTTGAGAAGGGACATGGGAGACATCCTAAAGAGCAGCAAATTAGAGGTGATGGTAGGGGACCACTGTAGTGTTGGATATGTGGCAAAGATCATTGCAAGAAGGATTGTCCATTGTACCGAGGTGGTAGGCCTTAGATCTACAGTTCTAAGGAGGCGCAGACAGTCGGGGATGTTGGTCATAACATTCCTCATATTTATGCAGTTGTGGACAACAAGCAAGCAGATTACCAAACATCCATTATTGAGATGGAAGGTAAGTTATGTGATTAAGTTGATTCTATTTTGATTAACCCTAGATCTAATTATAGTTATGTTAATCCCGACCTGCTAGATAAGTGTGGTTTGAGAGAAGAAGTGCATGTAGAGTATTGGTTGGTGTAGTTGGCTACAGATACTAAGAAGAGAGATCATTGGGTAAGAGCTTGTGCATTTGATCATAATGGTATGCTTACAACAACACATTTCAATGTACTGCCAATGGGATCGCATAGTATGCTTTTGGGTATGGATCGGTTATATCTTCACAGGACCAAAGTAGATTTTTATGAAAATGCTATTGAGTGCTTGGATGATAATGGGGAAAAGAGAATCTTGCAGGCAAAGAAGAAGCCTACACCAGTGAGGATGGTCACCACTATGCAGGCTAAGCGTAGTTGCAGGAAGGGGTGTGTACTATTTGCAGTCCATATTTCTAGTGACAAGGGTAAGGATGTTGAGGATGAAAAAATATTCAAGAGATACCTTGTATTACAACAGTTTCACGATGTGTTTCTAACAGAGATTCCAGAGTTTCCTCCCCACAAGGAAGTCAACTTCTCTATTGAATTGGTACTAGGGGAAGCACCAACATCAAAGGAACCTTACAGGATGAGCACTCCAAAGTTAGTAGAGTTGAAGTTGAAAATGAAGGAAATGCTTGATAAGGGATACATTAGGCTAACTGTATTGCCTTGGTGTGTACCAGTGTTGTTCGTGAAGAAGAAGGATGGTACTCTTATATTGTGCATTGACTACAGGCAGCTGAACAAGGTGATGATCAATAACATGTACCCATTGTCGAGGATTGATGACTTGTTTTATTAGTTGAAGGGAGTAGCAGCGTTCTTGAAGATTGATTTGAGATCAGGATACCATTAGGTACGCATCAAAGAAGAGGACATCTATAAGACTACTTTCACGAACATGTATGGGCACTATGAGTTTGTTGTGGTTCCTTTTGGTTTGACTAATTCCACAACTACTTTTATGTGCATGATTAATAGTGTGTTGTGTCCTTATCTAGGCAAGTATGTGATTATATTCATTGATGATATATTAATATATTTTAAGAGAGAGGAAGAGCATGCCGAACACTTAGCAGCAATATTAATATTGCTAAGGGAGCATTAGTTGTATGCCAAACTTAGGAAGTGCAACTTCTTTCAGACAAACGTACATTACTTGGGGCATGTTGCCTCCAAGGAAGGCATAAAAGTGGATAAATAAAATATAAGGGCTATCATGGAGTGGGAAGCTCCTAAGAATGTGGATTAATTCAGATAATTCATGGGACTAATAGGTTATTACTGGAGGTTCATCAGGAACTTCTCATGCATTGCAAATCCTATTACATCATTGCAACTAAAAGGTAAAAAAAATGAATAGATAGAGGAGCGTGTGACCAATTTTGAGCAATTGAAGTAGTTTTTGACCAATGCTCCAATTCTTAAGGTTGGAAATCTAGACAAAGGGTTCATGGTGTGTACAGATGCCTCTAAGAGAGGACTTGATGGGGTCTTGATGCGGGAGGGACAAGTGGTGTGTTATGAGTCCAAGAAGCTAAATGAGCACGAGAAGAACTAAGTGACTCATGATCTTGAGTTGGCATCTATTATTTATGCCTTGAAGATGTGAAGGCATTATCTTCTTGGCAAGATGTTTGTATTGATGAGTGATCACAGTGGGTTGAGATATATGTTTGACCAGCTGAATTTAAATTCCAAGCAGGCTAGGTGGTTGGCCACAAATAATGAGTTTGAATTTGAGATGGTATACATTGAGGGTAAGGAGAATAGGGTTGCAGATGCTCTGAATATGAGAGTGAAGATGAACCATGTTGCAACAGTGAACTCTTATGGGACAAATTTACAAGATCATATCTTATAGGCAAGCCAACAAGATGACAGGTACATGGAGCTTAGGCACAAATTACAACAAGGTACAAGTGATCATGATGCATACTATCATCTCATGGCAGATGGTTTGATGAGATTTAGGGACAGGATCTGTGTCAAATGATAGTGGGCTCAAGAAGCTTATCTTGAGGGAGTTTCATGTCAAGCCATATTCAGGACAACTAGGATATCAAAATACATTGACAGCGGTGAAGAAGTTCTACTATTAGTTGAATCTAAAGAAGGAAGTGGCAAATTGTGTGGATGGATGTTTAGATTGTCAGTGGGTGAAAGTAGAGTGTCAGAATCCAGGTGGGTTGCGTCAACCTATTCTGATTCCATAATGGAAATGGGAGGTCATTTCCATGGATTTCATTATAGGTATTCCAAGGAAATCAAGGCAACATGATTATATCATGGTTGTGGTTGATTTGTTGAGCAAGGTAGCTCACTTCATTCCAGTAAAGACTACTTATTTAGCTAGTGAGCTAGCATACTTCCACACTAGGGAGATAGTGATATTGCATGGTGTTACGAAGAAGATTGTGTTGGACAGGGATGCTAAGTTCACTTTTATGTTTTGGAAGGAGTTTTTGCAAGTTTGGGAACTAAGTTGGCCTTCAATATAACCTATCATCCACATATAGATGGACAGACAGAGAGGGTCAACATGGTTCTGGAGAATACATTGAAGATGTATGTTATGCACTAGCATAGGAGATGGGAGCAGTACCTTCCATTGGTTGAGTTTCTTTACAACAATGGTTATCAGGTGTCACCAAGGATGAGTCTATTTGAGGCACTCTATGGGCGAATTTGTAATACTCCCATCAGTTGGATTGATCTAGTGAGTAGGGTACTTATTGGACGAAATATGTTGGTGGAAATAGAACAGGAAATGCACGTGATAAAGAAGAATCTAAAGGCAACACATGACATGTAGAAAGTCATGCAGAACAACACAGGGCATTTAAGGAGTTTCACTTATCCAGGTGGATATTGGTCGTCACCAGCCTATTCCACTTGGACCCTCACCATTGTTTCTTTCAATTTTTCATTTTCCTTAATTGTAGCACAATTTACTATTTTTGGTAGTTTTTCGGGTCCTAAAATTTCGAAGCCATTTTGAGGCCCTAAACGATGGCTTTTTTCGATGATTACAAAAGTAATCGCATTGGCAGTTGTAATCCTTAAAGAGATCTTCCCAACAAGGTATCATACGTGTCAAACGAAGATAATATGACCAAGTTACTACCCCGAGAAGTTGATTGCCCAACTAACCCCAATGGGGCCCATAAACTCTTGGTGTTACATCTCCTCGAGTTAGGGTTTTGGTTGTTTAGGTTTTTCTCTTATTATTCAATAATAAAAAGGCCCTTAAGCCTCATTGTAACTCAGTTCAGAGGCATGAAGCTGCCATATCTCTTCTCAGAGATAAGCTACCATCGCCCGAGCTATCTTATTTCCATTTTGTTTGTAAGCATAGTTCAATATTTTTCTATTAATGAAATGCAGTGTTTTCTTGTTGCATCTCTATGTTTATGAGTATATTTGTAAGTTGTTGCATTCTTGTTTAAGTTTGGATAAGTGGTATCAGAGCAGTTTTCTCCTTCTTTATTTTTCTTTGCATGTCCCCAATGAGGTCAGGGTATAAGGAGTTAGGGCTCGATCTGGTTGAACCATTGCAGGAACAGCCTCGCAAAACTCGACAACCTCCCATGGTGGAAGAAAAGAAAGACGAGGCGGCAGGAGATCCTTTCAAAATGTTGCTCGAAGAAGCCCTTGAGCAATAGAGGGACACGACGATGGATAACTTTGCCCAGATCCTTCGACGGCTACCCACAAGTGATGCATCTTCATCTAACAGCCACTCTGGAGGCACCACTCCTTTTAAGGTACAATTTAAATTTGATATTCCCATAATCAAAGGCCTCATAGATGCAGACATCGTAGATAAATGATTAAATCTATTAGAAGGATATTTTTCAGTTCATGACTTTTCCAATCGGAAAAAGATAACATTTACACTTCTTAAAGCCACCCCACATGTCAAGGACTGGTGGGAAACCTATTGTCAACAAAAGGATGAGAGTGAACCCTCGTTGTTTTCAGCTGCACCCACTTGAAATTCTTTCTGAGACGCCATCAAGGAGCGGTATTACCCCATCAGGAGCTATGAATATAAATACATAAAGTGGACCATGCTACAGCAGGGAAGTGACCAAGATGTATTGGAGTTCACAAATACTTTCCATACCCTTCGCACGAAGTTGGGTATCAAGAATACTAAGCAACATTTGGTGATCAAGTACCGCAACTATCTACACAAGTACATCCAGGACGAGATGGAGTTCCTAGACATTTCCTCGCTCGACATGACGTATCGGTACGTTGTAAATATTGAGCAGAAGTTAAAATAAAAGAAGCGGGACTTTGCATCTGCAAATCCAAAGCAAGGAAAAGGCGCCCCCAAACCACGGAACAAGGGACCAAGCCAAGGCGTGGCTACCCAGGACAACCCGTCGAAGGCACAAGTAAAGAACAACACCACAAAGATGAAGAAGGATACGGAAAATGGTGTGAGTTCCATAAGAGCTCCGCTCATAATACAAGTGAGTGTTGGGCCAAGCAGTCACTAGTGGCTGAGCTGAAGGCTTCCGAATCAGAAGCAGTTCCGACTCTGAATCGGAACCAGATAAGGGAAATAACAAATGGAGGTAGATCATTGATGTGAAGCACAGTGCCACGTGGCCACCACAAAGATCCAAAAAATTGAGCTTGAAGATCCAGAGGAGGGGGAACGCATCTTCCACTCATAGCTCTGGGTGAAGGGTTCTCCGCTGCAGTTCATTTTCAACAGCGGGAGCCAAAAGAACCTCATTTCAGCAGAAGCCATGAAGCGATTGGGCCTAAAGACCACAGCCATACACCATCAGGTGGCATCACCAAGGAAGAGATATTTGCGTCAGCTAGTAGTGCCGCCTTCCCTATAGCATCAAGCCCTTCACGAATTAGGTATTGTCTAACGTTGCTCCTCTTGAAGTTTCTGATGTATTGTTAGGACAACCATACTTGTGGAAGCGACACGTTGTATATGAGTCTAGACCTTGCTCTTTGATTATTACTTTGGCTAATAAGTTGTACATGATACCAAAGGTAGCCCTGCCTACCGCCATCTCTTAGATCACTGCAAAGCAATTCAATAAGATCATTTCCCAGACCAGGAATTTTTTTTACCTTATGTTTCTTCCCTAAGGCAAGAATAAGGTTGTGGGCACGACTTTCATGCAGGGCTCCTCTGCATAGCAACAATAGATGGATAAGGTCATGGAGGAGTACAGGGACATTTTCACCTCACCCACAGGGGCACCTCTGCACTATCAGGTTAAGCACTCCATCGATCTGACCTTGAGTGCATCGCTGCCCAATGGATCGATCTATCAACGCTCTGTTCTAGAGAATGATGAGATCAAGAGGAAGATTCAGGAACTACTGCAGAAAGTGCACATCAGGCCAAGGTCATCACCTTGTGGGAGCCCAATTGTAGTGGTACAGAAAAAGGATGGGACCTAGAGGATCTATATAGACTAGCGGGTGCTGAACAAGATCATTGTCCAGAATAGGTGCCTAATCTCCCAGATTGATGACCTTCTAGACCAGATCAAGGGGACCAAATATTTCAGCAAGATTGACTTGAAATCAGGTTATCACCAGGTGCTTATCGAACCCTCCGATGTGTGGAATACTTCCTTCAAATCCAAGGAGGGACTTTTTGAATGGCTAGTCATGCTAATCAAATTGATGAACGCCCTTACAACCTTCATGAGACTGATGGACGACATCTTATGGCCCTTCACCAATGCATTCGTGGTGGTGTATTTAGATAACATCTTGATCTTCAACCAGAGTTTGGAAGAGCACCTCCACCATATTCGATAGGTCATTCAAACCCTTCAACAACACAAGTTATGTGCTAACTTGGAGAAATGTAACTTTGGCTTGACCCAGGTTCAATATCTAGGGTACATCATTGATGATCAAGGTGTACATGTGGACCCATCCAAGATACAAGTCATTCGAGATTGGTCAGTCGCAACCACTCTAACAGAGATCGACAACTTTTAAGGTCTTGCCAATTTATATTATAGGTTCGTGTTGGGGTTCTCTCATATCACTTGGCCTTTAAGTCAAGTCACCAAGGGTGGAGAGAAAGCCAAGTTATTTTGGCCAGAAAACTAGCAATGGGATTTCTCCAGGTTGAAGAATCGCCTCTATTCTGCACCAGTGTTCACATTACTAACCTGCAACAACCATTTGAGATTGAGACAGATGCCTCCAACTATGCTATTGGTGTAGTTCTTACTAAACATGGGCATTCAATGGATTACCACGGTGAGACACTTTCAGACACAGTCTGAAAGTACCCCACTTATGACAAAGAAATGTATTCCATTGTGTAGGCCTGTCGTCAATGGAAGAATTACATTCTGGGAAAGGAAACGGTCATCCACCCAAACCACGTGCCTCTGTAGTTCATACAGACACAAGGGAAGTTGCAGAATGATCATCATCAGAAATGGTCCACCTATCTGAAACATTTCCATTTGAACATTAAGTATAAGAAGGGCAACACCAATAATGTCATTGATTTCCTCAGCCGGCCACCAGTCATGGCGCTAATCACAATGCTCAACTCCTATGAGCACGAGACAGCGAGTTGGCTGCATCTTTACAAGATCAATCCAAAATTTAGCTGCATATACCAGACACTCCTGGAAGGGAAGACAGTTCCAAATTTTCACCTTCAGGATGCACTGTTATGCCACTTGGGACACATATGTGTTCCTTCAAGTGAGCATGCCAAGATGATTTGGGAGGCACACTACAGTCGGGTCACTGGACATTTCGGAGTAGAGAAAACCGTGGTGGTATTGCTGAAGTATTTTTATTGGCCGAAACTTCGTCAGGATGTTGGGTAGTACATTAGATCCTGCACTGCCTGCGCCATTGCCAACCCAACCATTAAGAAGCAAGACCTGTATGCTCCTCTACCTACACCTAGTCGGCCTTGGGAATCTGTCTCCATGGATTATATGTCAAGCCTTCCTTCTACTAAGCATGACAACAATTTCATTTTCGTGGTCATCGATTGATTCTCTAAGATGGCCATCATGGTGGCCTGCAAGAAGAGTATCATAGCAGAGGCCACTGCTAAGCTCTTCTTTGAGCAAGTGTGGGTACAATTTGGGATCCCACAATCCATTATCTCAGATTGGGACAACAGGTTCTTGAGTGCCTTTTGGTCAAGTCTCTGGTCAATGTTGGATACAAAACTCACTGAGTCCAAAACTTTCCATCCCCAAACTGATGGCCAAGAATAGGTTGTCAACATGATGATCATACACATTCTGTGCATGTACAACTCGAAGCATCCATGCACATGGGATGAAAGTACCCCTTATGTCCAACACAGCTACAACAGAGCTCTCCACAGCTTAACAGGCCACAACCCCTTTTAGGTAGGGCTAGGATTTCAGCCATTATGCCCCATTGATGTGGCCATACCATTTGCAACCACTCAGGTAGATTCAGGTCACGCGCAATCCAAAGCTAAAAGGGCTAACACCTTCATTGAGGGCATTCAAAACATCTACCAATATGTCTATGATATATTGGATAAATCCAATGTTAAGTACAAATAGTGTCATGATCAGCATCGAGTGCCACACAAATTCCAATTAGGTGACAAAGTTTGGCTACATTTGTAGAAGGAGCACCTTGCTGGACCCCATCGCAAGCTTTGCCCGCTCCGATATGGTCAATACACCATCACCAAGGCCGTAAGGGAAAATGCCTTCAAGCTCAGCATCCCACCATTCCTTGATTTGCACCTAGCGTTCAATGTAGATCGCCTTCGGCCATACTTTCCACCATTGTTGGACACATCTGACATTGCAGAACAACTCACACCAAAAGGGCTCAACTCGAACTGCATGGAACAGGCAACAACTGATTAGATCATGGACACACAGATCAAGAACACTTGGAAATAGAGGATACAGCTATATTGAGTTGTCAAAGCATGCCAACTCCTTCACCAAAGCAAATGGCTCACCAGGGACCAAGTTCAGCGAAAGTTTCCTCATCTCATGGAGGAACTCAATGCAATGGGGACCATTGCTTCCTAAGGGGGGAGGACTGATACAGGTGGATATTAGTGGCCACCTGCCTATTCCACTTGGACCCTCACCATTGTTTCTTTCAGTTTTTCAGCTTCCTTAATTGAAGAAAAGTTTACTACTTTTGGTAGTTTTTCGGGTCCTAAAATTTCGGATCCGTTTTAAGGCCCTAAACGACCTTTTTTGGCAAGATTCCTTTGGTGATTATTTAGGTAATTATGTCGACAGTTGTATTCCTCAGATATTTCTTCCTAATGAGGTATCATACGCATCAAACGGAGATAATATGACCTAGTTATGACCCCGGGAATTTGGTTGCACAACTAACGCTAACAGGGCCCATAAACTCTTGGTGTTACATCTCCTCAGGTTAGGGTTTTGGTTGTTTAGGTTTTTCTCTTATTGTTCAATAATAAAAAGGCCCTTGAGCCTCATTGTAACTCAGTCCAGAGGCATGTAGCCACCACATCTCTTCTCAGAAATAAGCTACCATTGCTCGAGCTATCTTATTTACATTATGTTTGTAATCATAGTCCAATATTTTTCTATTAATGAAATGAAGTGCTTTTCTATTGCATCTTTATGTTTATGGGTATGTCTGTAAGTTGTTGCATTCATGTTTAAGTTCATATCATTCACGTTAGGGAGTATGTGTATTTGCGCATCAATGCCAAGAAGAGATCCTTGAGAATTTGATCATGTGCCAAGTTGGCACTATGATATTGTGGGCCTTTTGAGATCCTTGATAGGATTGGAGCAATGGCCTACAAAAATGCACTGCATATGATAGTGAAGGTCCATGATGTTTTCCATGTTTCATTGCTTAAGAAATATGCAAAGGATGTTGATCATGTTATTGATTGGTTTGTATTATAGGTGGAACCAAAAGGAGAATTCCAACTGGAACCTTTGTGCATACTGTAGCGGAAACAACTCATGCTCCAAAATAGAGCAATCAAGCAAGTTAAAGAGTCGTGGAAGCACTTTGGGCCCGATGAAGCTACATGGAAGATGGCTAATCATATGCGGGCTATGTATCCCTCATTGTTTTCCGGTTGAGGCAAAGCAATTTTGGTATATGTATATATGTAAATGGATGTAAATACCGCCATGAGTTATGTTATAAAGCGCCAATAAGCGATATGGTTGTTATGGTGTCATGATGGTTTTGCTTTTGAGTAGGTTGTTTATTGTAAATACTGCAACAAGCTGGGTTATAAAGCTCCATGGGCAGTATGTTTTAGTTTTCAACGATTTTGTTGGTTGTAGGTGTCATAGAACATTAAGGACAGTGTTCTCCTAAGGTGAGGGGTCTATAACAGCCCCAAGTTAAAATTTCATGCAATAAAAATTAATAAAGGCAAATTAAGACCAAGGTCAAGGGACACTTATTCCAAGCTGAAAGTTTGGCAAAATATCCTAGTGGGCATCATCTGTTGTGTATTATGGCTAAGGGGAAATTGGCAAAGGCAATGGAAAAGGCTTTGAAAAGGAAAAAATCCATGTATTGGCATTTTATTTATGAAAATAATGGAAAATAGGAGAAAAGGGAGGTGACCGGTAACATGTTACATGTGAGGAGGAAATTGAAGGAAAATTAAGGTAAAATGAAGAAATTAGAGGCATCAATAATAGAAATACATTAGAGCATAAGTTGGTAACCTTTTGTTAGTTCATTTTCAGAATTAGTTTCAGTGAGGAGAAGAGCATTAAGAGGAGAAGAGCACCAAGAGGAGAAGGAAAGAAAGCAAGCAAATGAAGGACAATAAAAGAGAAGGAAAGCAAGGATCAAGAGGGGAAAGGTTGGATTAAGCAACTTCAACAAGAATACTTGTAGGTAACAGGTTGCATGTATGATTTCCTAGTTGGTTTTGGAATTCCTGGTATGTTCATGTGTGTATTTGGTTTCATTATTGTTGGTGCCATAGATTTTGTCAAGTTTTGACATTGTCTTTTAGCCTTACCTTGCCATTTATGAATAGTTATGGTGTGATGGGATTCTTTCTCGGTTGAGCTTTGGATTGCTAGAAGGTCTTGGATCCAGGTGAGGTGGTCTCAAGAAAATGCCAAGGGTTGAGGGCAAGGATGGTCTTCTCCGAGAAGCCCTCAACAAGGGGGTGGAAACAAGAAAATTCCTCAAGGAATGGTGAAAGAATTTTGAGGCATCCAAGCTTGGTTTGGTTTTGTGATCTAAGAGTTGGTTTAGGTGATATCACGGTATGGTGAGGGTGGAGGTGGTTTAACCTTTAGATTCCCTTGGTTGTTTATGGATTGGTTTATCCCATGAGATCCCACATTCATTCTTGGAATATGGCGCCAAGGTGATTGGTTGAAAGAAATATTTGGTTCAGCCCAATCTATGGTCGGGTAGTATGTGGAAGTCCCTAACTTTGTTGGCTTTTTCATATGGTTAATAAGGGCTAAGTTTCTCTTGTCTTTGATAAGTAAATATACTTGTTATTAAGTGGCTTTCATTGTTGTTCTATCATTGTTATCTATATGGTTATATGCTGGTTATAAGCATGGTTATATGACAGATATAAGTATGGCTATTATCACGTTTCATTCAATCAATGCATGGTTAATGAATGCATGACCTAATTAGTGTTATGACAACTATTGTGAGAAGGCATAAATCTTTCTTGTTAAACCTCATATAAGTTTTCAGATCCTTATGTTCATATATGCATTCATGACCTGTAGGTTGCATGTTTACCATGTGCTTGACGGATTGTTAATCCTGGTTGGGAGAGGTCAGGTCAAGTCTTGGTTTTAGTTTGGAAGCCTTGTTACTCTGTGATTCATCTTTTCTGAAAGTTTCATTGAGTTCTGGGCAAGGACCTAAGTCTTAACCCTAAAAAAGTGGCTCAAAATTCAAGGTCGTTGGCATATAACTGACTGAAAAAGTCCACAATCACTGGGAAGAAAGCCTACGGGAGCCACTAGAGGGTTACAGTCACTTGGAGGCCTTGGCAAGGGAGTGGCTAAGGCTCTAGGTCAATGAAAAAAAGAGTTAACTCAGGGGTTGAACACTTGGAGGGGTTGGGTTTCTCCTGGAAGTCCCATGGCACCTGAGCGAGGTCAATAAAGTCTTAAGTTGTCAACTAGATTTCCTTAAGGTCATATAGGAGGTTGATTCTTATCATACTGACCCTCAACTCATGTTTACCCAAGGCAAATTGGTGAAAGCGGGTAAGTGTGGGAGGAGGTAGTTACACTTAACAATCACAGGCCAAGAGACGTTAATGAACCAATCAATGGGCATATGTGAGTTAATTTTTTGCATGTGATCGTCTTGGAGGGGGCAGGCCACACCATCCCCCTCCATTAATTGCCTAGGGAGACAACAAAGCAGTGGATGCATCTCCCTATCCAACACAATCTTCTTTGTAACACCATGCAATATCACTATCTCCTTAGTGAAGACCTATGCTACCTCACTACCTAATAAGCAGTCTTTACTAGAATGAAGTCAACTACCTTGCTCAAGCTATCAACCACAACCATAATATAATCATGTTGCCTTGATTTCCTTGGAATACCTATAATGAAATCCATGGAAATGGCCTCCCATTTCCACTATGGAATCGAAATAGGTTGAAGCAACCCACCTGGATTCTAACACTCTACTTTCACCATCTTGGACTGCATTTGCTTAAGGTCTCAATAGTTGGAAGGAAGCTCCCACCTTTGAATAATTACAGACCGCGTGTAGTCAAGAAGAATTAAGGATCTCAATGGTTTCCAATCCTGGAGTATCAAATGCTTATGTTGCTCATCATAAAGAAAAGAGATAAAAGGGGACTCAAAGAAAGTCAATCTTGAAGAGTCTGACATTAGGGACTTGCACTATTAAGTCTTTTATCTTGTTTTATATGTTTTAAGATTTATATGTTTTTAACTTATTTTGGAAAATACGTTTTTGTATTAAGTTTGTAGGTTTCCCTCAAGTTTTCGAGGGAGATTCCAACAGCTCTCAAAGATAAGTATCTCATGTCTTTTCAGTTTTGGGTTCATGTACTCATTTAGTTTCGATTATATTAAAGTAATAATCGCCTTTTGTCTTGATTAAGAAAACATGCGCAAGAACGAGGAACTCTTAATACAAGGTTAGTCAAGAAACAAATGTATGCTTTGAATTCATTGATTGAAAGGATTATTCATTTGATGATCTATTACTAACCTTGTTAAGACTAGCAGTATTGAATCCTAGAGATTCTTTTTTGGGTGATTCATCTCTTGATAAATCTACCGACACCACTCTTATATGATTTGGTAGAACCCTAGATAGGTTCTAGGAAACCCTAACCGAAGGGTATGCTAATGTGAATGTCTGAAATCCTAAGTTGCTTAGGGTGATTATGAAATGCTAGTTGAAATTTTAATGATGATGTCTTATTTGGGATTTTGGTGTGATCTGGAAATCCTAACTAGTTAGAATTCAATGATAATGTCTGAAATCCTGGAACTTTTGAAGTTTTGGTAATGTTGGGTTTGCTATGTTTCCACATTGGAACTCTAACTTATTGGGGTTTGGTGGAATGTGTAAGAAATACCATTACATTTGTAGAAATTCTTACTGTAGATTAACCTGATAATGCAATATAACTAAAGCAAAATACTTTAATCTACTTCTACATTCAAACTTGTGAAAGCTTAATAGATTCGAGCAAGATCAAGTGGAACACATATAACCAAAAGAAGCATCAATGCACATGAAACACAAAAGGGTACTCAGGGGAAAGCCTTAGCTAAAAACTCCACTATCTGCATTATCATACAAGGTGGAAATATCTCAGAATTACACAAAGCCTTAGTTCTCACAGCTAGCCAGCTCTTAGTACAATCCTCCTGGATGCTCACATGCAAATAAGGCTTCTCATAAACCTTCTCCTCTGCCCTCCAAGCCTCCTATTTCCTTGTGCAGTTACTCCTGGGTGATCCTGTTGTTACCAAGTGTAACATTGATCTCACACCATGTAAAACTGCGCAATCCTCAAGGAACCTATGCCTTGACTGCATGGATCAGTTTGATTTATAGGAAAACACATGCAACTGATAGTAACCTATCCTTGATATTTAGCTCAACTGGGTCTTTCTCTGAATAGACATGCATGAGTTATTCATGAGAGAATATTTAGTTATCTGGAGTACACTAGTTTGATGCATGCATGCATTAACTGACTAAACTCACAATTAGTTCCTCAAACAGTTTGGAACTAATTTAGTTGGACTTAACTCAATAAACTAAGTTAACTAATTACAACTCAAATATAACACAATCTTATCTCCTTAATTAAGGGATAATCTCCTTAATTTAAGGGATAACTGTTGCATGACTTCAAAAAGACTTCTAACTTGAATTTCTCCAAATAATTAATCCAATATGAATTAATTAATTATTTTCCAAGCAACTGGTGAGACTAAATTCGAATTGTAATTCACAATTTGATTCAAGGACAAATTAAATTGGAATATTCTGGATTCTATTTTTATCATTTCTTGTTGTTATTTCCAACACTCCCTCTCAACAAGAAAGGAATTCAACTCGATCTCGATCCTGAACCTTTGAAATGTTTTGCATGCAATACTTCTCTCTAGTGTTGTTACTCCAACAACTCCAAAAACAAAAAAAACATCCAATCTGAACCAGAATGATGCCTCTGTCATCAAAGTCTTTGACTGTTATTGCCTCTGTCAACTGAAAACTCTGCGCTTCGATTGACTCTGTCTTTCTGCATTGTTGTCAATCCTTCTCTACGCTCTTCAATATCTGACTACTCTACCCTCTGTCACTTTGATCTTTGACTGCATCCAGCCCACTAATTCCTCCTACTACTATGTACTTTGGGCTCCGTAGCAAGGTACGATCACGAGATAAAACCTCTCAATGGACCCTACCTAATTTTGGCCTTCTTAGGACGATCACTCCACATCGCCCCACCTCACACCTGGAGGTATGGCTGCATGTGATCCCTCTGCCCACCTGGCTCGAAATTTTCCCCTACTGGAGGTCTCTGCATGACTGGATGTCTCCACCTGGTCTCCTCTCAACTTCTCTAGTTGTGGCTACTCCACAACTTCCTGAAGTTACTTCTCCAATTGTGGCTCCTCCACAATTGTCTAAGACTTCTTCTGGGTGAGCATTTTGAGAGGTAATTTACTCTCCCTCTCAACCACCAAGTCTCTAACATTTACCTTGCTCCTCAAGGCTTTGTATGCATCTTGAACCTCAAGGGCATACAGTTTCTTAACCCGTGAACTGGTCTGTTTCACCTATCTGCTGGTAATGTGTCTAAGGAAAAACTTTCCCTTACTAAAAAACACATTATAGCCTCGGTCTTCCAATACCGCGACTGATACCAAGTTCTTCTTCAGTCCAAGTGTTGGGTGATAAAAGGTGCCTTAAAACTCCTAATTATCCTCACATTAATTATCAATCCGAGAAAGTATTCGTATTTCAAGAGTATACACAGTATGTGGCTACTATTTAATTCAGAGAGTAATGTTTCCTATATTGCAGTATAGATCTTTCAATACAAGAATAAACGGATGCATCTAGTAAATTCCAGTTGCAATTAAAGAACTCAATCTTCTAACAAACTCAAACCTTACATTCATTAAAATAACAACAACATTAGTTGAGAGTACAGTAGTGATAACTCATCTCTCTTTAATTGGTTTAATCTAACTCAAACCCAGTCTTCAATAAATAATCTAAACAGCAAATGATATCAATCTGAGAGTTCCAACAGTGATAGTTAATACTCTTTACAATCGATTAAATCCAGTGGAATATTTGTCTAAATAACTCAATCTGAAATGAAAGTAAACTGAATCAACGACAATATTGTAAATTATATAAAGCAAAGATATTTTTTCAACAATGGAAAACAATAAATATCGAAAGCGATAAAACCACAGAAAGCAAGAATACTATCAAACCATCACACTTGCAAGAATTGGAAATGTATGACACAAGGAAAGCAATTGAATCCACCAGAGGTCGATCCCTTAGCCGCCAGCGAACACTACTAAGTTACTTCAGATAACGCGAGGGAACAACAACTTCACTTATTTATTAATCATCAAACTGAATGAGCATTACAATATATTCGTGTTATTCTCGACAACGAGAGTCTGTAATTAAAATTACAATTTCAATAATAACATAGATTCCTCCCCTTCCTTCTTACAAACATATCCTTTTATAACAGGAAAGGGTAAACGATAAATGATAAATGCAATCCCTCAGGATCTCTCGATCCTGAGAGATTCGCAACAGGTTTCCAACTTCAGACATCCTTTCCTTTCTCACACTGATTCTTCTGATTTGCTTTGGCCTTATATGCAACTGCCACGTTCCTTCCTTAGCTTGCCGATTTTTGTTGTTCCTTCATAGGGAACAACATTTGTCCCTTTTGTTGTTTTCCTGCATAAACAAGGGTAATAATTAGCTAAGTCATAACTGCAAATAATTCCTTCATTTCTCACAGTAATTCCTTAATAAATTAACACATTGGGATATAGAAAAGATAAGAATAAAGGAAAAGGAAGATGAAATTAATAGTAAACACATACCCTTTTCATGACTCAACATACTCCCCTGCTTACCCTGTTTCATGATCTCTTGAAAAGCAAGTAGTTCATATGCAAAGCAGTTAAAGAATAAGCTAGAGAAGGAATGCGTAAAGTGGTTTAAAGACATGATTCTTGGCCAAAAGCTCAAAGATGGGCCCTGTCTATCCTTCGGGAAATTCATATATAGCCCGATAACCTTCAGCAGGATACCAAACGATAGGGCTACGGAACCGACATCCTAGCCAATAAGGACCTTCTCTTAAAATGAGATTGCTATACAGCTAGTTTAAAATTTTTATAATTAAGTGGCTCTCTATTCTGTACATTACTAGTGGAGACTGTCCTCCGGAGCTCGTTGCAGCCAAGGAGCTTTCCCGAATGGAGAGGAAGTATTCTACTCCCTTCTGTACAATCTCTTTCTGAATAGGCCCCAAAATTTTTATTACTCCTTCCCTTGTCATTAGACTCTTGTGATTGGCCAGCATTTGCAAAGGGTGCTTGGGTTCACCTCTAACCCAAAGGTCCAGTCCATGTTATTGCCTTTGGAACGTGTTATGAGCCTTGAACCATTTCAGTTGATTGACATCAAATGAGATACAAGCTTGGAATTGCACATCCCCCACAAAAGGGTTGGGTTTATTTTCCACTTCTTCCTCTAATACGAAATTATGTAGGTAAAATTCACAAAGTAATCTTTGAACTTTTACCCCATGTTGTTTGCAACATTTTATGAAATCCTCAGTTTTTTTTAATTTTATCGGTTTTCAAGCCCTGATGGCTTTGATTTTCAACTGCAAGTATCTTTCTAGCAAAAATAAGGCATAATTGTTGGCAGGAGGTTTTCATGCCAAGACATCAATGTACAATGAGCAGATAGTGTTCGTTTGACCCATGACCTTCTCTAATCTGAGCTTCATTTTCTCAAATCTCTCCTCTTCCTTTCGGTATTTATCGAAGGTCTCGCTTTCTGATGTATTTATGTCCCAAAGATGCCTCTATAATTCTTGATATTTTTGTTGGGAGACAGTTTCCAGCTCAAGTCATTCTATGGTAAGTCGATCATGTGCTAAATCTTCTTGAAGATTCAGTATATTGTGGTCATTGCTCGTCATGGTATCTTTGGCTTGAATGGTTGTCTGCGTACTCTTGCTATGAGAAGGAATGCCTATTTTTTGTGTTCCTTTATTATGGGAGGTACAAGCGTACGTCTGGGTCGCCACGCTGCAGAAGGGTACCACCTCTGTCTGAATAGCTAAGTCATAAGATGGTACAGCCTCTGTTTGGGTAGCTACTTCTGCAAAAATTGCATGTTTCTCCTTAACAAGTTGAGTGATTATTGGCTCAGTTTGAGTCTTGTAGCTTTTATTTCATATAATTCAGTTTGAACTGCTAGGTTTATTGTCTCTGGGGTTTTGTCTGGAGTCTTCCCCGCTGATAATTTTCTTATCTTTCGTCTGAGCCTTTTTATCGTTTTCTGCAGCCTCTGATGTTCCTTCCTAAGATTTTTAATTTTGTCTCTTTGCTTTTTAGGAGGAACCACTATTCTGTAAATCGTCTCTGCTCCTAACGAGCCTAGTTGCTCATCTTGCCTCTGTTCTAAAAGAACTGTTTCCCCAAATTGGTAGTTCTCTTCCTGGTTTATTTCTATTTCTTTTGTTTGGCCTATATTCTTTGTATTTAAGCCTACCTGTTTGGGTTCTCCGGGAGGCATATCACCAGGTTGGTTCACCTCTTCTTTAGTGGCCTCTGCCCTTGTTTCTACTTCGCAGCTTACATTTTCTGATATAATTCTATCATGGCCAGATTTCTCTACAGATTGGGTTGCTTCAATGTTAAAATTTAGCGGGATTTTAGGCTTTATGAAATCATCCATATTGGCCAGGATCTAGGCCAATTCGATATCATGCAATAAATCTCCTAGGGGACTTGTATTTGATGTTGAGGGGAGTTCTGATTCATTTCTTTCCTCATCTCTAGAATGCCCTGATTCTTCCTCATGATTCAATTCGGGGTTATCTTGGCCTTCTATCTGCAACTGTTTTTCACCTCCTGGGCTAGACAATTCTATGCGCTAGCTGATACTGCCTTGGGGGTTTTCGGCCGCTCTTAAGTTTGTCCTCAGCCTGGTGGAAGGTCTGTGCTTTCGGGGAATGTTTGCTGTAAGGGTATTCCTTCTCCTTTTTGGAATAGGGCGAGGCACAAGCAGAGCTAAACCCCCTTCAATAGTAAATATTAATTCCTCCCAACTTGATTTCTGTTGGGTGAGGTTGTAACTAACTATCAGCCTAATCAAACAGTGGTGGCTTACGATGGTTTCTATGTGTTGGGACTTTTTTATTCTTTCAGCAGTGTCATGCAGTAGAAAATTCAAATATGTAGGTAAATTCACAACGCACTTTTGTTTCAGGACTACTAAGAGTTTAAGTTGACGTGGCCTTACCACAACTTTTCACCCGTCACATGTGATGTAATTCTGAACGACTCTTGATAGTTCTCCCCACGATTCTCAAAGGGATGATGGTCAAACTCCTTTTCCTTTGATGATCAACTCATGTCCTTCATCTTTAAATATTGCAATAACATCTTACAACTTCCATATTTTGTTATTCCATACTAGTCCTTCAGCTGGCAACCTGGATACTACTGCTATCACATCGTCTGACACTGTGATTTGTCTGCCCTTTACCATGGATTGTCCGTTTTGTAAATTTTGTAGGAATTTAATGGCAATTGCTTCATTGGGTTGCTAAAATAGTGTGAAGTATGTTATCTACCCAGCTTTGGCTAGAATTTCTCTAGCTGCATCAAAAGCATCCAGTATTAGGGGCTCGTTGCGCTCTGTTCTTCCTCCCATACTGCCTGAATTCTACAAACAGTTAGTGTAGCAAAGATATCCCAGCATTAGATAGAGTCGAGTGATGGAACAACAAGTTATTATAATGGTTATATCGGATGATACTTCTCAGGCATAAATACCATTATCTAGGACTCACTATTATACCATATACTCTGTAATCATGGAATAGCACATTTCCCTACAAAATCAAATAAAGAGCTGATACGCATGCATAGTATATTGGAGGTTGCTCCTCGCCCCCCTTGGAAATAATAGGTCGCCTTTGACCGAATGAGTGAAGGAATAACGTGATGGAGGTGACGTACTGGGGTGATGAAAGTGGTAAGGTACGCATATTAATTAAAGGATCGCAAAAGATATCGAAGTGCTGAAATCAATGCATATAACGAGAATTACCAATAAGTGAAGAGATGTCGTGAGGTGATTCGAAAAGGACAAAGGACAACTGATGCATAAAGGCTCAAAATAAATTAGGGACATAGTCTCTCTGTAGTAAAGATACACAATAAGAAAAGGGAATAATAATAACTATTGATGCTAAAAATACGACTTCAATACCATCAGCAGAGCTTCTGTTTCCTGCAGGTGTCTATAGCCGTGACAGAGTTTCTTTTTCACCCTTTCGAACCATGATCCTCTAATGTATAATTGGGAGAGTGCATTATGATATCAAAGTAGAGACCAATGTGTTGGCATGGTGACCAGATGAACACATTGCCATTCACTGGGAAGGAGCGAAAAGTGGACAGGTCGGCTCGTGATGAGACCTCTTGTTCCAAGGATTTTATTTCTAGATGCATCCATTAGATCATATCCCTGGTGTGGTGGCCATATTGGGAATGCCACTTTGCTGCTTCCTTATGATCATGGTAGGCTAGCTCATGATGAGACCGCCTATCCTCCATCTGAAAAATCATAGAATTGTTAGTGTGTGTGTATATCTCTCTCTCTCTCTCTCTCTCTCTCTCTCTCTATATATATATATATATATATATATAACAACACTTCCTATTTATATATAAAGGGTGGCTCAACACTCCCTAGGAGTAGGATGGCGGGGGAAGTCTGAACATATCAATAGAAAAGAAGTATGCCCTTAACCTTATTTGATGATAATGAACAAAGAGAATTATAGGGGTTAGTGTTAGAAAATTATATATTACGGAGCAATGGAACACATAAAATATTGCAAAAATATAAACACAGAAAACGTATAAAACAAGAGAGACACAGATATAGATGGTTCACCCAGTTTGGGCTACGTCCACCCCGAACAGCCAATCTTTCCTTTCTATTATCTAGAAAAATGAAGAGACACAACCTACAGGAGATCTGCTATAATATCCTCTGTTTTCTCTCACAGTCTCACCTCTCTGCTTCTCGCTCAGAGAATACACATCTATTACATGGCCTCAAATACAATGCCCTCATACAAAGAGAGGGGTTTCCTTCTAGGGAAAAAAACCTAAACTAAACATAAGTTCTACCATCAAATAATCTGCCTAATGAACGGCCCAGATTGACTAGAAATTACTATACTTTTACAAGGAAATTTTACATATGTTTTTGGCTTCGGGGGCGCTACCCCCGAAACCCCCGTCGGGGGACTGCTAGCACCTGAACCCCCCAGCCGGGGGGGATCGGCCCCCCCAAACCCTCGCATGGAGGGGTGTACAAACTTCGTGGGGTATATATTTGGCTGAAACAAAGACCTCTAAACAATCATGCTCCGTGCTCAACAATCTCCCACTTGGAGAATGATTGTAGCAACTCCATCGCTGCTTCATTTGCTTGACAATTACTCCTCTTTGGACCTTGTTGTTTCTCATCTTCATCATCATCCTTGAAGACCAATTGAAACTGAGCATATTCTCAGTTTCTCCCTGGATACAACTTTTGTTAGCATATCTGCAAGATTCTGGCTAGTGTGTATTTTTTCCAGCTTCAACTCTCCATCTTCCAACACTGATCGTATGAAATGGTAGTTGAGCTGTATGTGTTTAGTGTAATGAAATGTTGAGTTCTTTGCAAGATGAATGGCACTTTTGGCTATCACTGTATAATGTGCCCATATCATGCTCCTTACCCAATTCACCCATAAACCTTTGTAACCAAATCATTACTTTACTAGCCTCTGTAGCAACAACATATTTTGCTTCTGTTGTTGAAGGTGCAACAACACTTTGGATTTTTGAAACCAAACTGACAGTTGTTCCACCAACAGTAAATACATATCCTATAGTGCTCCTCCTGTTATCTCTGTCACCTACCATATCTGCATCAATATATCCCTGTAGAGAAATGTTTGAACCACCAAAGCATAATGCTTTATTTGTGGTACCTTTCAAATATCTGAGAATCCATTTCACTGCCATCCAATGTTCCTTTCGTAGATTGCTCACATACCTGCTTACAACTCCCACTGCATGTGCAATATCAGGCCTTGTGCAAACCATTGCATACATTAAGCTTCCAACTGCTGATGCATATGGAACTTTAGACATATAATCCATGTCTTCTTGGGTCTTTGGACACATTTCCTAACTAAGTTTGAAATGGCTAGCGAAAGGTGTACTAACTGGTTTTCATTGTGCATGTTATATCTTTTCAACACATTTTGTATGTACTCATTCTGAGACAACGTTAATTTACTATTTTTCCTGTCTCTAGTTATTCTCATACCAAGGATTTGTTTTGCAGCTCCCAAATCCTTCATTGCAAATGAATTTGCTAATTTTATTTTGAGCACATTTATTTCCTGCATGTTAAACCCTGCAACAAACATGTCATCTACATACAATAACAATATAATATAGCTGCCATCATTTTGCTTTTTCAGATAAACACAATGATCAGAGTGACATCTAGTATAACCTTGTTCAGACATAAACTTGCCAAATTTTAGATACCACTGCCTTGGAGCCTGTTTTAAGCCATACAAGCTCTTCTTCAACCTGCACACAAGTTTCTCCTTCCCTTTCACTTCATATCCTTGTGGCTGCTGCATATATATCTCTTCCTCCAAATCCCCATGGAGAAAGGTTGTCTTTACATTTAACTGCTCAAGATGCAAATCTTCAGCTACTACTAGACTTAAAATAGTTCTGATTGAAGTCATTTTAACAACAGGAGAAAATATTTAATCAAAATCAATAGCTTTCTTCTGTGCAAACCTCTTCACCACAAGTCTAACTTTGTACCTTTGTTTTCCTCCATCTTCTTCCTTCAGCCTGTAAACCCATTTATTCTTCAATGTAGTTTTTCTTGCAGGCAACTTGACTAAGTCCCAAGTCTGGTTATGCATTAAGGAGTCCATCTCTTCTTCCATGGCTACCTCCCACTTCTTCCTGCTTTCAACCTGCATTGCTTCTTCATAACATTCGGGTTCACCGGAATCAGTGAACAATAAATAATATAATGAAGGAGAGTATCGTTCAGGGGGTCTACT